>JARYZH020003220.1:0-11791 GCA_030021035.2 Notholithocarpus densiflorus
CACATAATAAGTGTTATATGTGAGATATCATATAATTTCTTATAAAACGTTTCAAAATGCATTGCACATTAGACTAGTTCTGGCCAGTTGCTCAACAGTGAAAGTCCCCAGCGTGACTAACAATTATTTGATGCTCTTTGAAAATGAATGAGCCTTGTGACATTCACGTTAGTTGAAATGAACAAATATTTTTTTATCATACACTATTTTATTGCAAATATATATATATATATATATATAGGTAAAGCTAAGAGAAAATTCAATTAGGTTTTAAATTGGATTTCAATTGTTGTCTAATTTTACGCCACATGTCCTATTTAAGATTTTTTAATTTTTGTTCTTAGTGAGTTAATGAGGTGCAAAAAACGAAGAGTCTAATATAAATAAATCATAAAAAACTCAATACACAAAAAAAAGAAAGAGTAAACTCATGTGTATATTCAAAAGAAATTAAAAAATAAAAATAAAAGAGAGAGAGAGTATAATCTGAATACATATATATGTGTAATTGTAATTTTTTTTAATTGTACCGTGCATATGCACGAGTTATGCACTAGTTACCTATATATATATATATATATATAGGTAAAGTTAAGAGAAAATCCAATTAGAATTCAAGTTGGAATTCAATTAAAGTCTAATTTTGTACCTAGTGTCTCATCTAATGTAAGTTTTAAATTTTTGAGTTAAATGAATTAATTCAGTGTAAAAATTGGATTTCAATTAGAGTTTAATCTTGCGCCACGTGTCCTATTTAATCTAAGTTTTTTTTTTTTTTTTTTTTTTTAAATTTTTGTGCCAAATGAATTAATTTAGTGTAGAAAATGATAAGTCCAATATAAATAAACCATAAAACACCTAATCATATAATTAAAAACAACTCAAATATATAAGTCATTTATGTAACATACTATGACTATGTACTATCCATTACTAACTAAAATGCCACCGCCCACCTTTACTAGCCAACCCATAATAAATCTTCGTTCACCTTTTTTCCACAGCCATTGACTTGACTTTATTCTCCTAACCAATATATAAACTAGTCTAGCAAAAAATTGGAGAAGTATTACCACTATTACTAGATATTCACAATGGGACGGTCCTTGGTGAAGTGGTTATTGTGGGGTTTGATAGTTCTAGTTCATCTTCATGGGCACAGAGGTTGCTTTGAAGAAGAGAGGAAGGGTCTGCTAGAAATCAAGGAGTTTGTGCGGTCCACCCCCAATATTACAGATCATCATCTTCTCCCTTCATGGGTTGATGAGCCAGAGAGTGAGTGTTGTGAGTGGGACCGAGTCGCTTGCAACTCCACCACCGGTCACGTGACCCAACTCTCTCTCCACAACATCAGGGATTTATATTTTTACTGTGATGAATTTTACTATTATGATCGCAAAGACATCATCTGGTTTCTAAATGTCTCTATTTGAAACATCCCAAGAGCTCAAAAGTCTTAATTTATCCTGTAATGCAATTGGTGGTTGGATTGAAAATGAAGGTTTTTTTTTTTTTTTTTTTTGAGATAGTAGAATGAAAGTATGTTAATTGTGCCTCCTATTTATATTTATTTGTTTCTTATTTTATTTTCAAAAGATTAAAAAAAAAGGCTTTTCACTAACGAATCTACTATGATAATTACAAGTTTTACTTTTATCACATGAATTATATTTGCTTTTCTTTGATATATCTGTTTAGGATTTAATCTTAAATAATTTTAAATCTTTAATGATATTTAAGTTTTTTTCTTATTATTTAACAATTTTTAATTAATTAACTTGTGCATCATATACGTGCATATGAGTCATAATATAAAGTAGTTTTATCCTTTTCTCAATAAAACAATTGAATTTTGCTTACATGTTAACTTCACATTTCTTCGGCAATCCATTTCTCATTTAATTTATGTATCAAATAAAATGGAAAAGCATATGTAATATACTAAAAATTGGTCTTTGAATTCTCTTGAATTGACTATATCAATAAAACTACTTATTGGTGTTTGATATTGTTGTTATTGTTAATAAAAAATATAATTACTCTATTTCTTACCATTTCATTATAGGTTCAATAAGTTTGTTGAGGTTGAAGAAGCTAGAGAGGTTAGATCTTGGTTCTAACATGTTGAATCGGAGTATTATACAATCATTGAGATTACTTAAATCACTCAAAACTTTGAGTCTTCCTGATAATTCTTTGAAAGGATCATTTCCTGCTAAAGGTATGCCTATATATCATAATACCTACAAAGTATATAAACAATTCCTACTTTTCACTTTTTTTTTTCTTTTTTTGGTAGAACTTTCGGTTTTCGAAGACTTGGAGATGTTGGATTTAAGCAACAATGAATTCAATGGCTCCCTAACAGTTCAAGGTAGAGAGATAGAGAAGATCATATTTTGATTTAATCAGAGATACTAGTTTATAATAAAGCAGTGATCTAATTAAATTGACAGCTTTATGATCAATATGCATCTACATCACCTCTGTTTTTGCCTTATTGCTCAAAAGTGAAACGCCCCCATATTACGAGTGATTATTTGATTCTATTTGAGCGTGGTGCTCTCTATTGATATTCCACATTAGTTGGAAACACATTGTTTGGGTTCAAATCATATATTCTTTTTTAAATATTCTTTTATATTATACTTGATTTAATTGCATAACATCACTTTAGTAATTACTTTAATTTTAGTGAAAATTATGTTTTGCTCTGCTTATTACCATAAAAAAGTGTAATTAATTTAATTGCATACAGTAAGGAGTTATTATTTTCATTGTGTACTATCAAATTTCAAAAGTTTGTCGAAGCTAAGCAAGCTGAAGCACCTAGACCTAGGTCACAATAGGTTCGACAGAGGGATTTTAAGATCTTTGGGTGCACTATCAGCGCTTAAATCCCTGAGATTAAATTCTAATTACTTCGGTGGTCCCCTTTATGACCAAGGTAATGCACGGTTCTTTTGGTTCTTGCACTAAAAATAAAGAATTAATAAACAAATAAAATCTTGTCCGTATAATGTTTATTAAGATCTGATCTAGCTTGTAAGTGCAAAGAAAATAAAAGAATAAATTTGGAAATATATACGTCTAAGAAAAGAGTGGTTGATGCGAGAGTGGGACTACTAAAACGTTACTCAAAGTTGTTTGGTCTTCCAAAAATAAACACATAAGGACTTGTTTGGGAAGAAGTGGACTGCTGCCTTGCTTTTCAATATATAATTATATATATTATTTAACGTTGCAATACATGATGCTCTGTTTCTTCTAAATATGTTATATTCATATTGCTGCAAATTTTGCTAGTCTAAGAAGCTTGGAGGTCCTCAATTTACGAGGCAATAATTTCAATGGATCCTTGCAAAAATGTAATGGATTTTTCTTTATTCTCTTTACTTCTTCTTGTTCTCTCTCTCTCTCCCCTAAATTCTATGGTTGAATTAGCTTTGGGTGCATGACTATAAAATGGTCATGTTCAAATTACTCTACTTAATAATATTGTATTTAATGATTTTTTTTTTTTTAACAAATCCACACTTTGAATACATTATTTAATATATATAATATATATATATATATATATATATATAGTTCATAGTTTAGAAATATATATTAAGATAATCAATAATTAAAAATATATTATGCCAGAACCTTGTAGCTCAATCGATTGGTACCTCCTAATATGTCTGACATCTGGGGTTCCAAACCCCCCTCCCCTCCTTGCTTTTCAATATATAATTAAATATATTATTTAACATTGCAATACATAATGTTCTGTTTCTTCTAAATACGTTATATTCATATTATTGCAGATCTTGCTAGTCAAATCCTTTGAGTTAAATTTCCTATCCAACTTGAATCATTGCAATCCGATATCTGAACTGCGAGTTATACTCAAAATACTGAGACCTATGCAGAAAAATTCTGATTTTGGATTTTCACATTTTTTTTCTCCAATTTGCTTCTTTTCTTAATCGGTTAAAATTCTCCACATCTTGTAGGTCTTTGAGTTTGAGTTGGGTTCAGCCCACTTGAGTTAGAGTCTATTCTTATGCCTTAAATAAAGTCCATTAGCGTGTAAATTCTCAGTTACTAATAAAACATAGATAATTTAAAATTAGTCACTAATCATCATAAAAATAAAGATAAAGATACAAATGTAAGAGTACTTTATTATATTTATTTTCATATATATCGAAACACAGAACACAACATACATGTTGGTTTAATTGTGGGCTACTAAATATCTTATTATTATTCTTTTTACTTCTTCTTCTTCTCTTCTCTCTCTCCTAAATTATGGTTGAATTAGCTTTGGGTACATGTCTATATAATGGTCATGTTCAAATTACACTACTTAATGACCAAGGTAATGCAAGGTTCTTTTGGTTCCTACACTCAAAATAAAGAATTAATAAACAAATAAAATCTTGTCTGGATAATGTTTATTAAGATCTAATCTAGCTTGTAAGTGCAAAGAAAATAAAAGAATAAATTTGGAAATTTATATATATATATTTATATATATATATATATAAGAAAAGAGTGGTTGATGCGAGAGTGGGACTACTAAAACGTTACTCAAAGTTGTTTGGTCTTCCAAAAATAAACACACAAGGACTTGTTTGGGAAGAAGTTGACTGCTGCCTTGCTTTTCAATATATAATTATATATATTATTTCACGTTGCAATACATGATGCTCTGTTTCTTCTAAATATGTTATATTCATATTGCTGCAGATTTTGCTAGTCTAAGAAGCTTGGAGGTCCTCAATTTAGGAGGCAATAAATTCAATGGTTCCTTGCCAAAATGTAATGGATTTTTCTTTATTCTCTTTACTTCTTCTTCTTCTTCTTCTCTCTCTCCCCCCCTAAATTCTATGGTTGAATTAGCTTTGGGTGCATGTCTATATAATGGTCATGTTCAAATTACTCTACTTAATAATTTTGTATTTGATGAGTTTTTTTTTTTTTACAAATCCACACTTTGAATACATTATTTAATATATATATAGTTCATAGTTTAGAAATATATATTAAGATAATCAATAATTAAAAAAATATTGTGCTAGAGCCTTGTAGCTCAATCGATTGGTACTTCCTAATATGTCTGACATCTGGGATTCTAAACCTTCCTCCCCTCCTTGCTTTTCAATATATAATTATATATATTATTTAACGTTGCAATACATAATGTTCTGTTTCTTCTAAATATGTTATACTCATATTATTGCAGATCTTGCTAGTCTACGAAGCTTGGAGGTCCTCAATTTACGAGGCAATTATTTCAATGGTTCCTTGCCAAAATGTAATGGATTTTTCTTTATTCTCTTTTCTTCTTCTTCTTCTCCTCTCTCTCTCTCTCTCTCTCTCTCTCCCCTAAATTCTATGGTTGAATTAGCTTTGGGTGCATGTCTATATAATGGTCATGTTCAAATTGCACTACTTAATAATTTTGTATTTTATGAGGTTTTTTTTATATTTTATATTTTATATTTTATATTTTTTTTAAATCCACACTTTGAATACATTATTTAATATATATATATATAGTTCATAATTTAGAAATATATATTATGATAATCAATAATTAAAAAAAATATTATGCCAGAGCCTTGTAGCTCAATCGATTGGTACCTCCTGATATGTCTATAACATCTGGGGTTCCAAACCTCCCTCCCCTATTATAATTACAGAGTAATCAAAAATTATTTCATCAATTATTGATATTGAAATATAAAATAAAAATAAAATCATGCATAGAACATGCCTTTAATGATCACAAGGAAAATAAAATTTTATTGGCATAAATTTGGTGTATGTGTTAAGATTGTGTATTTCAGTGAGATTTTTAAAATATTAATCTAATTAAATGTTATAAAATTGTGTAATACATATAACGAAGAGTAATATTAGATGTAATTCTCACACACATAATTTGAGGAGTGATTTTTCCACACCACAAATGATTTTCTTTTTCTATAGAGATTGGGCAGCTTTGGGTAGGTTAGAGCTTTTAGATCTTAGTAACAATCACTTCACTGGAATTGTTCCTCCTTCCGTAGGAGTATTATTTTCTCTCAAATCTTTATCTTAATTTGAGCTGAAATTATTTTGATGGCTCCTTACCATGTATTTAATCAAAATTTGATGTCAATAATTTTTCATGAAATTGAAAAAAAAAAAATAAATTATATATATATATTTATATATAACAACTCTACTCTAGATCCTATGTATTCTTATGAATAAGATATAATAAAGTTGAAGATTTTCAAACGTTTAGTCATTTTCTACAGGTTTATGTGGACTCAAAAGACTTGAAGAGTTAGATCTTAGCAGGAATTCTTTTGGAGGGACCCTTCCATCTTGCCTATACAATTTGACATCTCTTCAACAGTTAGATCTCAGTGGGAATCATTTCCGAGGAAACATTTCATCTTTGATAGCTGGCCTTACCTCCCTTAAGTACATTGATCTCAGTTATAATCTTTTTGAGGGTTTGTCATTCGGCTCATTTGCTAATCATTCTAAGCTTGAGTCATTTCAATTTAGATGTGATAACGAGAAGGTCGGGATAGAAACAGAAAATTCAGATTGGGTACCCTTATTTAAGTTGGAGTCTTTAGTGATATCTAACTGTTCTCTGAATAAGCTATCCCATCAACTTCCGACATTTCTCTTTCACCAGCATAGCTTGAGAAAACTTGATCTTTCACACAATGGGTTGAAAGGACCGTTTCCTGATTGGTTGTTTAGAAACAATACTAGGCTCAAAACTGCCACTCTTAACCATAACTCTTTCATGGGTCATTTTCATTTGTCGCCCTGTCTTAATTCTACTTATGTGATAGATGTGTCAAACAATCAGCTCAATGGAAAGCTTCAACAAAATATTGGGGAGATCCTACCAAATATACTGTACCTACAGTTATCCAATAATTCTTTCACAGGTTCTCTCCCATCCTCATTTGGTAATATGAGTCTCTTGGACACACTCGACGTGTCCCTTAACAACTTCTCCGGAGAAGTATCGAAGGACTTATTTGTAGGTTGCTCCAGGCTGTCGAGCTTGGTATTATCCAATAATTATTTTGATGGCCATTTAGATTGGGTACCTTTATCTAACTTAACTCTATTTATTTTAAAAATAAATCATAATCAGTTCTCCGGAGCTATGCCAAACAAATTGCCCAATTTCGTGTATATTGAGCTCTTGGATGTTAGCAACAACAAAATGTCGGGTAGGATTCCTACTTGGATATGCAATTTAACATATTTTGGTGGTATTCTCATGCAAAATAATAATTTTGAAGGTCAAATTCCATGTGAAACAATTACAGCTGAGTTTTTGGACCTTTCTCATAACCTCCTTGATGGATCTTTACCTTTGTGGTCAAGCACTCAGTTAAAACATTTACATTTGGAAGAGAACAACTTTTCAGGATCAATACCAGAACCATTTCTCAATATGTCGAAGCTTTGGACATTGGATATCAGTGATAATAATTTGTCAGGTAGCATTCCCAGTGCAATCAGTAAAACTTCCAACTTAAGAATTTTGTTGCTGGGAGGAAATCATTTGAGTGGCAATATTTCAACACAGTTATGTCAACTGACCAATATAACTTTAATGGATCTTTCAAGAAACTTATTTTTCGGGACAATACCTCATTGTTTTGGACACACACTGTCTTTTGGTATTTTTGAAGCACAATATTGGGGTTCTAGCTACAGCAGTTCCATCGATGATAGCTATTCTACGTATTACCTAGATGTTGAAATTAACTTTGTTACCAAATTTAGGCTTAGCTCTTACAAGGATGACATTCTTACTTACATGTCAGGTTTGGATTTATCTTGTAACAATCTAACAGGTGAAATCCCACTTGAACTTGGACAGCTACAAGGAATTCATGCACTAAACTTATCTCACAATCAATTAACAGGTTCTATTCCAAAATCTTTCTCAAACTTGACTAAAGTAGAGAGCTTGGATCTTTCTCACAATAGATTGAGTGGAGAAATTCCTCCACAATTGATTGAGCTTACCTTTTTGGAGGTGTTCAGTGTTGCTTATAACAACTTATCAGGTAGGACCCCAGATATGGAAGCCCAATTTGGAACTTTTGATGCAAGCAGCTATGATGGAAATCAATTTCTTTGTGGACTGCCATTGGAGAAAAATTGCACCAGGAGAGATGATTCTCCAACGCCAATGCATTCCTCAGATGTAAGTGATGAGAAATGGTACAAAGTTGATCAAGCGGTGTTCTTCACTAGCTTTTCGGTAACTTACATCATGTTTTGCCTAGGAGTAATTATTGTTCTTTATATCAACACTCATTGGCGACTGCAGTGCTACAATTTGGTTGAGGATTGCATGTATTCTTGTTATTTTTCTATTGCAATTACTCTACGTAAGTTATCAGCCTATCTGTATAATTAGCTAAGGTTGCTTCCTCAATATCTGGGAACTTTTATTGTAACAAATTTTATATCTATGTTGATGAATAATGGACTGAGAGCTTAAGAAGCAGAATCAATTGCAATGTTAAATTACTCTCTATAGAACTCATAATTGCCTAAACAGATTCTATTACAATTTTGTTACGGTCTAACAGCTATAAGTGAAAAGGCATTGTTTAACTATGCTTCATTAATACAATTATAAAATGTTGTCACATGCATCGTGAACTTTAACAGGTATATGTGAAACGATGTCGTGTACATTAAGTGTAACGATATCATTTTGTTGTTTGAACTTTGACCAATGGTCACTACTCACTGGCTGTGGAACGGTGCCATTTCTACGTAAATATTACGGTATGTTCTTGTGCATTGTTGATGCGGATGATCACACTAGATATTACTATCATAGTTCTTTTAAGTACTTTTAAGCTAATTAAGGGTCAGTTTGGAAACAGCATTTTTAACTTGTTGCTAAATAGTCTAAAACATTGGCGTTGGATACCTAAAATTCAAGCAGTTTATTTGTCATTGATCAATACACATGTTGTTACGTTCCACAGGTTGATAGCTCATTTTAGCATTTGTGAACCTCTTTAACTAATCTTCTTAGTAAATTAATTAAACTCTTTGGGCTGTCTCTCAGATTATGTGTAGGAATCATTTATGGACCGTTTGAATTGAGAGGGAGAGTAGAGTAAAACATAGTAAATTTTGTCTAAAATTAATCTATTTTCAGTCAACACTATACTACTCTACTCCTCTCCACTCTCCCTCATTTCCCTCTCAATCCAAATGGGCCCTTAGTCTACACCCTTATATATACTATGCTGAAAACTAATTCAAACAACTTGTAACGTACTCTTGCTTGATCACAAGAAATTCCGGCTTCATGGCAAAATACATGAAATGTGCCCCTACTATTTCCGTAGTGCTCCTCCTTAGTCACCCTTCCCGTTTGTGTATGAAGCGTGAGTTCATTTATCAACTTTTAAAAATCATTTTTAAGATAAGTAAGAAATTTTTATTCAGTTTCTCCACCCAAAAAATAATAATAATAAATAATTCAACAACACCAACCGTGTCTAACAGGACACTAATACAGTCACCGCACTCCTAGGAATAAACAATAACAGTCTAATACTACAAAAGCATTATAAATTACAACGAAGTTTTTAAATAGAAAGTTATATTTAAAGTAAAATATGCACAGATTTCTTCTTATTGTTATTATTGTTATTTATTTATTTTTTGTAAAAGTGTAAATTACACTCCTAAAGTTTGAGGATTTTTGAATTTTACATCCTAAAATTTCAGAATTTGAATTTTATCCATTAAAATTACATTCTATTTGCATTAGTAGCTCATCTGTTCATATTTTAAGTTAAGTGACGCATAAATTGGCTGGTCATGCAAGTTTAATCCGTCCAATAAAATAATGGCACGTGACATAATGAAAAATGACGTGACATTATTTTGTTGGACGAGCTAAACACATGTGGCAAGTTTATGTGGCAATTAGCATAAAGTATGAATTGAATGGCTACTAATGTAACGTAATTTCAGGAGGTAAAATCCAAATTCCAAATCTTCAAGTGTAAATTTCGAAGAACCCAAATTTTAGATGTGTAGTTTGCACTGTAGTCATTTTTTTCCCTTTACTTCTCAATCATTTTTGTTGAGATGCAGTTCTTGTTCATTGAATTATTAGTTGAGAGTTAAAATTGCAATGTGGAGTACGCTAAACAGCATGTCTCCATCAAAGTTTAAATTACACAAGCTCATGTGAATGTGGAAATTTAGAGATTCTCTTAGTTACCTAATGCACTCTCTTTACTGCATAGGATTATTGATTTTAGCATCGTACTGCAAAAGATATAAAGAGTCAAATCAGAATATGAATGTGGATCGGTGTTCTTCAACGATCACCTCAATGTGGAAATTTAAGGCATCCATTGACTGACCCATATTATTTAGGACGTTTCTACCAAGTTGAAAAATAAAAAAAGGATGTAAGCCTACTCGGTCTTTGTCGTTTCCAGGAATTGGAGTCCCTAATTTGAAAGTATATTTCCCAAGAAAAAGTTGCATAATTACGTTCTACTATATGCAAATAAGCAAGTTTCTCAAAAAAAAAAAAAAAATGCAAATAAGCAAAAGTTGCATAATTAGTCCCATTTTTAATATATGCTCTCTGAATTTATATTATTAAGTCAACCCCATGGTTATAAGACCAGCCACCATCTCATTAGAGGGGATAAACCAAACTCGTATCTCACCCATCTCCACTATATATTGAATATAGTGATAATCAATGTGTTTGCCCTTGAAAACATTTGCTCTAGTTTTTATTAACATGACAATAGACTTGTTGTCGCAAAACACACTAATCATTCTGTTACGTATAACTAATTTTAAATTGTCCACAAAATCCATAATGTTCTAATTACGTACCTGCTATATTGCACGATATGTATACCACATCCATCATATATTTCATACACAACTTTAGAAATGTATGTCCGCTTGTAGATTTTCATTCATCTACATCTCCTGTAAAATCTGAGATAATATATTCTAGCATTTCTAGATCACTTAAACCAAAACACAGTTCTTTCCCTTAGTGCCTTGGAGATAACTAGATATCTGTTTAACTACCTACCAATGTGATCAACGTGATTAGATTAATATCTATGTTAGAGTTGTGTAGTTAAATGATTAAATTTACCATATATATCCCAATAGTTTAAACTTTTGAAACAATCAGTAATTTAATATGGTATCAGAGCAGGAGATCCTGAGTTTGATCTTTGTCTCTTTCACTCTACCTCCAATTTAAATTTCCACGTGCTAGACCTCACCTATTAAAAGGTAGTATTGGCTCACACGTGAGGGGGAAATCAGTTATTTAACAATCTAGTGAATCTACTCACTAGTCTCATCACATGACAAGTATCTAGCATTGTGGTTGTCATAGTGTACATGAGGCTGCCCACAGCTTAGGCACAGGGACATTTTTCATGAATTTCATCTCCTCATCATCCTTAGTTCATTGGCTTACAGGAAAATTCTTGAATTGTATTTTGTTTGGGTAGTAGTCCGGACCAAATGACCCCCCACCCCCTATTCCGAATCGGTTCAAATTTTGACTACATTCCAAATGGAATTTCGTCAATCTGGGCAAACATTGATTTCGAGCTGAAATTGTGAGTGGCAAATACTAGAGTAAAGCGGTGGACCTAAATGGTGGGGGCACGAAGGAAAGGGACTGAATAAAAAAAAAGGATGAGCATAAATCAAAAATGAATCGAGAAGAAGCAAG
>JARYZH020003221.1:0-11789 GCA_030021035.2 Notholithocarpus densiflorus
TGAAGGAGGTTGATGGTGCCTTGAAGTGGCATCCAATGATGGGAAGAAGTGGTTGCATAGCCACTTTATATAGCTGTGGAATTGGGAGTGATGTTTGAGAGCTTGGGCTTCAAATTGACCAAAAAATCCTCACTGTACTGAATGCTGCTATACATTTGAGTTAATCATGTACTAACTAAAAATTCTCACATGATACTAAAGTTAGATGAGTTTTCAGCCCCAGAATGTGTGAGATAAATAAGCAACATTAACTTGTAATTTAAATAATAATTACAGTGTCACAAAAATTCTACTTAAAATATTGACATGTAATTGGAGATTGCAATGGGTTGGGTTTAGTGGGTTTTATGATCTATCCTGATTTTAAAATTGAAGTAAGGTTTGGGAATTTTATTAATGGATTTAGGGTTATATATTTTAACTCACTACTGTTTGTGAACAATTTGGTTTCTATATATTATACCAAAATAATGTTTTCGTCCTAAAATTTGCAAAAATTTGTTTTTTGTTCTTAAACTTTAAAAATGTTCTTTTTTCATCTTCGTTTAGAGGAATATACATGTATTATGAACTTCTTTTCAGAACCTAAGTTCTTCCCCAAGGTCAGTCAAAAACCTCCCCCGTTTTCTATTGAGGAGAAAAATTTTGGGATTTTTGTTAAGTATTTGGGTTAATTCCATCGTAAAAAGACAAGTAGATAGCTATGAGTTGGTTAGCTATCTAAAACGAGCTCCAAAGATGTGTGTGTGAAAATTTGGAACAAGTTAATTTTTTTTTTTAATGAAAAAAAACTTTTATCCCCGTGAATAACATTGACAAAACATGTGGGGCCAAAAACTACATCCAAAAAAACAACCCCACGACTATTGAGAGATCACTAATTGGCCAATACATGAGAAGTTGTGTTTCCTACTCTATTAGTCTAATTAAAGGAAATTGACTCAAAATGTTCTCACTAAAAAAAACGTGTCCTATAGCCGCGTTTTAAAAGCGTGGCTGTAACTCCTAAAAATGTGACTATTTGTTTATTGTTGAGCTATGAACACTCTGAATTGTGGATTTATGGACTTGCATAAATAATAGGTGTGTGCGTGAGAGGGAGAGAAAATATATTCTTGTATTTATTTATTCCCTTTTATATTTTTATATTTTTTTTATTTTTTATTTCAAATTATGGAATCAGTTCATTTTGATTCAAGTATGAGTGATTGGAGGAGAAAGATTGTGCTACCGCAAGGAAAGAGCGGTTCTTGTAAGTTGTTTACTTTGTGGACACATTTTTTGGGGTGCTCAAAATACTGGGAAAATTTTTCTTAGGTGGGGTTAGAGCATCTCCAATAGATTAATCAAAGTCATTTTTTGGAGAGCAAACCCAAAAAAATCAGCTCCAATAGATTCTCTAAAAATAAAACTTTTCCAAATTTTTTTTTGAAGTTGCTACCGTAGTTCTCTTGATCTAGAGAACACTGTAGCAACTCCAAACCATTTTTCTCATTTAAAATAATCCACATTTGAATAAATCCGAGTAAAAAATTTAGCACAGTAAATTAAAATTTCAGCATTTATCTCAACCTCAACGGCTACAAAGACACCAAAACACAATATGAACAAAATACAAAATGCAATCTAATCGCAAAACACAGTCTTTCTCATAAAACTAATAAAATCATAACAAATTTAAAAAAAAAAAAAAAATCTGACCCACAATATATATGGAGATATAGGACAGAGGACGAAGGCTATTTTTCTCTCCCTTGGTGGAGCACAGAGGTGATTTTCCCTCTATGTGATGAGAAGATGAATAGCATGTTTTAGTGTTTTTAGTCCAAGTGAAAGAGAGAGACATCTAGAGATAGAGGTATACCAAGAGGTAGAAAATGAAAAGCAAAAATGAAGATAAAGAGGAGAAGTGGGGATACGTGCGTGGAGGAGAAAAAACAAGAGAAAAAAGAAAAGAAAAAGAACAAACGTATGGATGGAAAAAAAATGAAGAGATAAGAAAAAAAAATTAAATTAAATTAAAATTGAGAAATGTTGCCACAACATTTTCACAATAAATTTTGAGTAGCAAGTTGTTATTGGCTATTACAGTTGAGAAAAAATAATTTTAGTGATGAGTTCAAATTATAACCCGTAACAACTTACCACATAAGAACATAACACTTCTCATTAAAATTAGATGATCATACAACCCACTATATCATTGCCACAAGTGCTACACAAGATTTGTTAAAAAAATATCACCAAACAATTTAAATATTAAAGAAAGAATGAAAAAATAATATTTAAATAGAATAGAGAAAATATAGAGAGTCTGTTAAAAAATGTATTTGAAAAAGTAGGTAGGTAAAAGATAACTATTTGCTGTCTAAACAGTACAAAAATTTGGAGAGGTTGTTAGGGATGTACTTAGTGTCTTATATGTATGATGACTTTGGTTGACTTAAAAGATGAGAATCTATCAAGAATATTTTTCGGGTGCTCTAAATGGTAGGAAAATTGTTCTTAGGTTGGGTTAATGGACTCATGATGAGTTTGGTTGACAAAAAATTACATTTCAATGATTTCATGCATAGGGTGGTAACCATTGTAATTTTGTTTTTTTTTTTGTTTTTTGTTTTTTTTTTAATAATTTGAGGATTGTGTTTGTGATCAAGATAAAGTTGTGGAGCCTATCCCTCGTGTAAAAAGAAAAAGTATTGCTCCTGAACTACCTAATAATTTTTCCTAACGCGGAAAAGGAAGTTTGAAAGGCTTGAATGTAAGGTTGCCCTCTCTTTCCCTAAAGAGATAGGCTCAGAAAGAGAGCCTATCTCTTCAGATATTCTTCTCTTTCACTATTCCACAAACTGGTCCGACCCGACTGATTTGTTAGGTCTTTTCTAGACCGCATGATAGTGGACCCTCCACGTGTTTGAATGTTTCCTCTTCTAATTTTCTTACAGGGTGGGCCGAAGAAAGAGCTTTTTGTTCTGGGCCCACTACGGAGGATGTGGACATAGAAAAATGAAACATGAAATCATTTTGAGAGTGGGCCATGGGCCATATAAAAGAGCCACTTTTTGCATGTTTTCTTTCCTTTATAGATCCACCGTCCACGGTATTTGATTATGCGATAATTTTTTTTATTTATTTTTAAATAACATTTCATTCTGCAGCTATATGATTTGTTTGATTATTAAAAATATATTGCTGTCATATATACTTTTACAAATTAAGCTTTTAACTTCTATCCATCTTATTTCAATACTATACTATACTCTCGTGTTAGAAGAGAATAATAAACTTGATTGTAGTATGGCTAGGTATTTTCTTAATGTTATAAATTGTCTTGTGTGAATGAAGGATGTTCCAATACAATTTTATTATGTTTTTCAGGCTGATATAGCCAGTCTTCATTAATAAAGTTTTCAGGTTATTCTCCTCTCAAAAAAAGTTTTATTTCCATACAATTAAAAATTATATAGTTTATAAATATACTTTGCCTTGTTTTTATCCCAATTGTGAATGACCAAGTTTTCGGCAATTTATTATGAATAAAATTAAATTAAAAAATTGGCACTTTACACGTAAACAATTTTACAAGTGTCTCGCTGTGGCTGTGTTGCGTGAATAAAATATTAGAGAATCATTCACGTCTTTTGAATTTCATCTCAAAAGTGGCATCCATATATGCTTTTTAACTTACTGGCAACTCAGTCGATAGACTCGACCATCTTGATTAATTGCTAAACAACTCTCATCTGGCAACTCAGTCGATAGACTTGACCATCTTGATTAATTGCTAAACAACTCTCATATGTTCACTTAAAAAAAAAAAAAAAAACTCTCATATGTGTTTCACGTTTGGTTTCGTCAATAATGTGAAGCGAAAGTATAATGTACTCCTTTTTCCAGTAAAGAGAGAGGAGGAGACAGGCTTTTGTTTTTATTTTTGGATTCTTATGACTTGCTTTTTTTAAGTGAAGGAAAAGATTCATAAAAAAAAAAAAAAAAAAAAAAAAAAAAAAGGTGAAGAAAAAGAAGATTTTAAAGGGCCTTTCGAGAAATGTAAAAGGGGGGATGTGACAAATGAAAAGTAAAATAATTTTACCAAACCACAGCAGAAAGTTGAAGCAAGAGAATTAACGCAACTTGGCCAAATGGTCTTCTTCCACAGCAGAAAGTTTTAATTAGCAACTACATCTTTACTATATTAAACAATATTTTACACATTTTTAACCTTCTAGTAAAACTTAAAGCTAAAACAATAACAAAATTTTACAATAACCCAATGTAAGGTCTATAAAGGAATGCGTTAGAGCATTACAATCAGGTCTCTTATAAAAAATGTTATTTTGACATACCAAAAGTTTACCTTATTATTTTACCACACCATTTTACAATATCCTATTTATCACATCTTCTATTCTTGGATTCTAAACATTAAAATAATATTTAATTAAAATTGCCACCAAATCCACAGCACCACACCACTGCCCACAACCACAAATCTCAAACCCATCGGCACCATCCCAAATCTCAAATCCACAGCACCATCCCAAATCTCACACCCACAACTTGATTGAGAGAGGTCGGCGGCAAGTTGTGGAGAACAAGGTCGGTGGCGAGTTGTGGAGAACAAGGCGGCAAGATCGGCGGCAATAGCAGTAGAGGACGACGCAGCTTCAGATGACAATATGGTTCTGATCTGGGTTTGGTCGGACCCATCGGCACCGCAACCCACCTCCAAAACCAACAAAAATCCAAACCCATTGGAACCACCCAATACTGAAATCACAACCAACTCCGGTTGAGGGAGGAGCTGGGAATCTGATCTGAAGAGGAAAGAGGTAGAGAAAGAACACTGGTTGGGAGAGAGAGACAGATTGTGAGAAGAGAGAGAAAGATGAATAAAAAAATAATAAACAGATGTGCTATATTGGTCCGTACCGTGCCAAAGTTATCACGGTACTGTAGCATGTTGCAAATTTTTGACACATTTGGAACACCTCATGAGGCTTGAATAATGGTGTTTGTGTTGGTGTGGGTGTGTGTTCCAAACACTTTTATTCTTATTTATTTTCTAGCCTTTGGAAATTTATGAGTAAAATAACCGTTGGATAATTATGAGAAAAATAGCCGTTAGGCAATAATTGATAATATAGCCGTTGGGCTTTTAAGGGTTATTAGTAACCAATAACTATAGACTATTATCTTCATAAGTAGCCTATATAATACTCATCATAACACATTTTCTGAAGAGTCTTTGTACATTTTACTACTCTATATTTTAGATATACACAAGTCTACTATCTGTCTCTCTCACATAATTTTTCTACAAGAATATTTGTTCTAAGGAAAGGAAATAGAGGGTTGTTCTTAAACCTTTTATGAGTGGAAGTGCGTACATCACAAAGGTCAACGCTATAGTCTAATCTTGAGGGGTTGTTAGGCCAAGAGAACCAATCGCACCAAGTTTTAATTTGGGTGGTACGAATCAACCTTTAAGGACTACGCTCATTGCGTGATTCTATAGCACTGTGAGATTGTTCCTAATTTTACTTAAATTTATATTATTATTGCTTATTTACATTCTTGCTAATTATTTGGGATATTGTTTGTTGTATCAAAATTGTTTATTCACTATTATTTTTCCAACAATCTTAAAGGTTGATTTCTTGCTTCAAAATGGATAAACAAGTTATTGATCATGAAATTTTATATTATGATATGATATTATGTTTATAAAGAAAAAATGCTAGTAGTTATATTCTTAGATATAATTACTTATATCTTTTGTGGAGTTTATTTTGCTATCTGGTTTATCTAAACAATTTGGTAGACTAATATTTTAGAAGAAAAAATAAATGATGTCCATCCATATGTGTTTTTGATTCTTTAATCTAAATATATATGTGAACAATATTATGTAACGTTGTCCTGAAATGTGAATATCAACTTATTGCATTTGCAATTTGTGTGTACTATATGTTTATCATATTTAATGAAATGTTGTGTCTATTGAAATATGAGAAACATGAGATTAAAGAAAAATGCATTTGTTTTGAGAAATGAAAAGGGAATTCGAAAAAAAAAATGTTAGCGATAATTTTTATGAGAAATGAGATAAAATTTTATTTTATTTTTGGTACAATTCTGAAAGAGAAAAAAAATGTTGTAGACTTATGGTGAAGGCATTCCTATTATTAAGTGAGAAAAATGGTGCCATATGAACTTGAATACTCTTTTTGTATGATGAAGATACAATTATACTATAATTTAATTAAATATTATCTTCCTAGCCAAAGTATTCAAGTAATCATTTATGGTTGTGTGAAAAAGAAATTGTGAACGATTAAACATTTGTATTATACAATTGTGGTATAATGATGTCAAATTTTACAAAATATTAGGTGTCTTATTCTTGTAAAATTTTGGATGTTCCTAAGAGTGGTTTCTAGTAGCTAGAGGCTATTGGCTCTGTGTACAAAAGCTATTATTTTTACATCTCTTGACACAAATATTTGAAATGAGAAATTATGGAAAATAATTAAAATTTTCTTTATATATATTTAAAAAAAAATGATCCAACTAGTATTTTGGGCTAGTGGATAAGATTTAGTGGGAATAAATATTCCTTTTATCCACCAAGTGCAAGAGTAATATTAAATATATATATATATATATATATATATATATACACACACACACATATACATATACATATTTTTATTGGCTATATGTGTCGTTTTGAGATTGTGGATATGTTTTTATGAATTTGAAACTAAAAGACCTTGCAAACCCATACCAAGAGGAACCAAACTCCTTAGTTTGGTACATAATAATTTGGATGATTTAAAACACACAATGACTAGAGATGGTAAAAGATTTTATGTAATCTTTGTTGATGACTATTATATATTTATTTAACTTTGTGTATTAGGAACCGAAGATGAGGTATTTAAAATTTTTATAAAATATAAAAAATGAAGTTGAGAATGGCATAAGCCTAACTTGGTATACCTTGAATTGTGGGGGTGATTGGCTAAGATGTTACCCAAATCTAAAGGGCGAATACCTCAAAGTGTGGGGGTACTTGCCTAAGGTCATGCTACATGAACCTAAAAGGAGGAAACTTGATTCTTAAATATGTGATTGTGTGTTTATTAGTTATGTTTGCTATAGTTCATGATATAGAATTATTTTCATCAATAGTGATGTATTTAGAATTTAATACTATTGTTGAATCTTAAAAATACTTTTTTTAAGTATGAGTTTCCTTTGAAAAATAAGAAAAATATGTTTCATGAACCTATTAATACTTCTAATGATCTTGTTGTGATGTGTAAGAATTGAGAAGAAGTAAGCGAACTTGGGAGAAAAAGAGTTACAGTAACAATTTTCTTACCTATATTGCTGAAGATGAACATGTAAGTTATTATGATGCAATTAAATTTTTTGATGCACCATTATGGTTGGAAGCTTTTAACAAATTATTAGATTATGTCTAATCACACTTGGAATGGGTTAAGCTTCCACCTAAGGTTAAGCCTATTAGTTGTAAGGGGTTGTTTAAAACAAAATTGTATGGTTGCAAGCGGGTTTCTAGAAGAAAATTATAACCGAATGGGATCACAGATAAGTATAAGGCATGCTCGGTAGCTAAAGGCTATAAGCAAAAATATCATGTTGATTATTTTATATTTATTCTTCGATTATTAGAATTGCATCTATAAGAATGTTGTTTGTCATTGTATCTATTTACAAACCTATTATACATCATATGGTTGTTAAAACTGTTTTTCTAATAAGTGAATTAGAAATATATATATATATATATATATATATTATATGGAGCAACCCGAGGGTTGTGTTGTCCTTGGACAATAACATAAAGTTTGTAAATTGGTTAAATCCTTGTATGGATTAAAACAAGCACTTATACAATGACATGAAAATTTTTTATATATGATGCTTACACATGGATTTGTGATTTATGGTCATGAGGATAAATGCATATATAATAAGTTAAATAATAATGAAGGTGTCATTATTTGTTTATATGTTGATGACTAACTTATATTTGGAACTAGCCATAATGTTGTGCATGATACTAAATGTTTTCTTGCCTCTAAATTTGATGTGAAAATTTTGGTTGGGGCAAATGTTATTTTAGGAATCAAGATCCTTAGGGATAATGATTGCAGTATATCACAATCTCATTATGTGAAAAAACAAAAAAAAAAAAATTAAACACTTTGATATGTGACCTATGTCTATTATGTATGACTTAAAGGTGCACTTGGTCAAAAATTGTAGTGATAATGTTTCATAAGATAAATAAGCACAAATTATTGGTTGTTTAATATTTTTGACAAACTATAGTCGCTCTAATATTGGATATGATGTTGGTAGATTGAGTAGATGCACTCATAGTCCTAGTGTTGAGCATTGGGATACAATATCTATATTATTGACATATTCAAAGGGGACTTTTTATTTTTGTTTGTCATATTGTGGTTGTCTTGTTGTTTTAAAAGGATATTGTGATGCTAACTGGATCTCTGATACAGATTATGTAAAACCCATTAGTGGATATGTGTTTACACTAGCTGGAAGGGTTGTCTCTTGGAAGTCATCCAAGAAGACTTGCATAGTGAGATCTAATATGGAAACAGAGTTAGTGGCCTCAAAGAAGGCTAGGTCCGGAGCTGTATGGCTTAGGAGTATATTAATTATGCCTTATTTTACTAACTTTATTGTCTCTGTTTGCTTTCCTTGTGATTGCCAGACTGCCATAACACGTGTTAAGAGCAAAGTTTATAATGGGAAAAGTCGACATATCCAATTGAGGCTAAGGCAGCTTATTGATAATAATGTTATGTCATTGGACTTTGTGAAATGGGAAAAGTTAACATATCCAATTGAGGCTGAGGCAGCTTATTGATAATGATGTTATATCAATGGACTTTGTGAGGTCAGAAAGGAACTTGGCCGATCCTTTGACCAAACCACTAGCAAGAAGGTTAGTGAGTGAGACATCTAGGGGGATTGGACTGATACCCAAGTTGTGACACTATGACTAATGTCCAACCTCTATAATGGGTGATTCCATGTAAAGGGTTAAATGGATAGAGGTCATTAGTGGTCCATGTGAGCACTGTCATTTATTATGTATTTTTCGCTATCTTGTTAAGGAAATTAGTGATGAGTCCATCCCTATGGTGTGGGACAGTACTAAGTTGCAGAATTTGGTGAGGATGAGCTTAGGCTCTTAATGGATCCATATCCCTACCTGTTGGGATGGGGTGTATCTGCACGCACTCCTGATGGATGCCATCAATTAAGTTGCAGATTGCTGGAGGTTGAGCTTTAGGCTCTTAATGAATCCATACTCCTTACTTGTTGGGATGAGAAGTTCTGCACACATTCCTGATGGATGCCACCTATGTGTGAGTGGAAGTTGTGCCGCTTCCTATGAGACTTTTTGGGTAGGTCTCTAGAGCTCTCATGAAACCCAGTGGCGCATGGCCTGGATAAGGCGCCAACCCGCTTAAGAACAACCTTGATAAAGAAAGTTATGTGGATGGTAAGTTTGGTTTACTAATAGCTTGGTTAAAAGAGTTTTAACTCCACCATTGTCTTTTAGTTCCTACTTATTTATCCTATGTATGGTTAAAACCTTCTGGTACCATATTGATGCATGCTTTCTTTAGTTGCGTGCCTTTCCTATTTTGTGTTTGTAACATGTGGGGGATTGTTGGTGTGGGTGTGTGTTTCAAACACTTTTATTCTTATTTATTTTCTAGCCATTGGAAAATTATGAGAAAAATAGCCGTTAGGCAATAATTGATAATATAGCTGTAGGGTCACAAATTGTAGCCTTAAGTCCAAAACGTGTAGGACTTTGACCCAATAAGCCCAATACAATGAATTTGTAGAGAGTGGATTAAAGAATTAGGTATGAATGGTGTGGACAGCGTTTAACATGTTCTATGAAGCAAATCCAAAAATCAAAATAGAATGGACAAACATATTGAGGTAACTTTGGATAAATCCATTTTTGGTTCAATCCGAGGAGGCTTTGTATCATAAAATTCCAATTCTCCCACCTCAATCCAAAAATCCCCCTCTCATGGAGGGTCTGTTACATTATATAGTCCCCCTTCTAGTCATCCTAACCTTACACTCGTCACTCATCTAGCACCTTACTTGAGTACTTGTCCCATCAGATATCTTCTTTGACTTCCCTGTGAGCTGTAGTAGCTTAGGTAGCACTGTTCAGAGGTCTTCTCCACATAAATGCGGCCAGAAAAGTAGCTGCAGGGCATTTAATGTGGTGGTAGCAGCTTTTCTTCAGATATTTTCAGATCTCTTCCTTTCCAGTAAGTTCATAAAGGCCATCTCTATCATCGGAGCTTCCAGGAAGGTCACTCCAATCGAGGGGATACACACTTGAATTATACTCCTCTCATTCGAGGACGAGATCCTCCTCGGATCAATTCTTTTCGTTTCCTACTTATGAATCTTTTGAAATAGAATATCTAATAAATGCAGTTCTGCTTGGCCCATGAAGTTCCTCGGACTAAGCCCACAGCCCAAGATGCATGATTCTGGGCCTTCGTCCCCACAATAGCCCCTCAAAACTTCAGTTTTTCCCTCTCATCCGAGGAGAAAAAATGGGGTTTTGACTTTCAAGAGATAAGGACAATTGACATTTGACTCACACGTGTGGGAATACGATTTAATTGCGCTTCATAATTATTTCTGACGCTTCGCAGTCCACGAAGTGTCATTAATTACTCCAGGAGGCGTTTTGTCCCCTGCATCCAACGGCAATGCGCAGATCCAACGGCTGACATTTCCCTTAGAATTTTGAGCGGGAGAACTCTCATTCTCTCTCTCCCTTAATATAAAGCCTTAAGGGAAACCCTTTTCTTTTCCTTCAAAAGAAAAATCTTCAAGAGCTCCAGAGAGTTCCAATGTTCCTTCTCCTAACCTCCTATAAACTCTTGAGTCTCCGTTGCGATTTCCTGTAAGAGATCTTTGACAGTTTTTCTAGAAATTTCAGAGATTAGCATACGTGATCCTGTAAGTTTTTCTTTTTTATATTCCCTATTTCTTCTCAGCCATTCTCCTCGGCTTGTTAGTTCTTATCCCCTTATTTACAAATCTCAGCTATTCCACATTAGGTTGTCCAAATGGGTAGATTTAAGAGCCTTGTAGATTCCCCCGCAAAAATAGAAGCCTTTAAACAGAAATACCATATACCCCAGGCAGTGGACCTATGATATTGCTCCTCAGAAGAAATCGTTATACCTAGGGAGGCAGGGGAACCAGTTCTGATGTCTTGTTTGGTGCATCTCCACCATAAATTATTGGATATGTTCCATTCTTGAGGTCGAATGTATTAATTGAAACTCCCTACACATGAAATAAAGAAATTCTTCAAGTTACTTTGTAGTTTAAATTTTATACCGTATGATTTACACGCGCAATTCCACACGATTAAGGAAAATGGTTAGCTTGACACTTCCAAACTAAATAAAAATCATACCTTGACTGTTTGTGTATACTTTTCTATTTTAAATTTTTGTTACTTAATGAGGAAAAAAAATGAGGTACATGTGACAGATTGTAATTTGTGGAATATAAAATGAAACACTCAGGATGGAGCAAAAGATTTTTCCTGATGTATTAACAAAATATTTGCTTTGGCTCAATTGATGCAACCTCGTGGAAATCTGTAGTTCATTTTTTGAAATTAGAGTAATTTAGTATTGTATATATCATATAAATAAATGATT
>JARYZH020003222.1:0-11784 GCA_030021035.2 Notholithocarpus densiflorus
TCTTGACTGGCCATTGCACCAGTTTGATGTGAAGAATGCTTGTTTGGTTAAGAGGAGGAGGGGGAGAGAAAAGTGGTGGGGCCCACAAGTTTTCTCTCCTCCCCCTTCAAAATACAATCTCTCCAAATTGGATAGAAAATTGGAATGAAAAGTGAGAAAAATATTTGGACAAAACTGCCCCCACCTCTTTTAACGTTTTTGGCTCTTTTTTTTTTTCTTTTTTTCTTTTTTCTTTTACTTTTCCTTCGTAACACTGGCTTTTTGTTTTTTGTTTTTTTTTTTTTTTTTTCTCTTTCTTTAGTTTTGTCAGGTGGTGGGTTCTTCTTTTTTTCTTCTTCTTTTTTCTTAATTTTTATTTTTATTATTTTTTTAAGAAAACATTTTTGGATGATTTCTTATGCTATTTTTTGAAATGTCCACTTTCATCTATACACAATATTTTTAAAAAGTATAATGTATTACTTTTTGTTTTATTTAAGAGGGACATGATGGTAAATTTATACAAACCTTATTTTCAACCAATAAAAAAAATGTAACAATGAATAAGGGAACACTTAACTCATGCATCTCTAATAGCATAATCATTTTGAGAATCTCAGTGTTTTATTTCCATGAATAATCCATGAAAGCCCCTAGATATCATAAAGACATGGACATAAGCACACTCAGATCATTACTAAAACACTCTTGCTAGATAAGAAACAAGAGCCCATAACTCCATAAGCCTATATAGTGAACAGCAACAACTATATATATATTGGTAAAAAAAATGGGTAGAGGAAGGTAACCAATGTGGCTTTTTTATCTGGATATTACTATAATAGTACCTTATCCGCTCCTGAGCAAGACCCCATACTTCCGGTCTGTATGAGGAACTCACTTGTATTATTATCATTTATTTATCTTATTTAAGCCAAAAACACATGTTTTTCACTTTCACCTCGTCCATTCAATAACTGCGCGAAGAAGACAAAACAACGAAAGACACATATCTATGCATCACTTTATTCTACGTATATCAACGTGAATACGTGATAATGCAGTTCATAGTTCACACATATTGGAATGTTACTTCACGAAACACATGGGACCAAAATATTGAATTATTTATTCAATGAAAAGTAATGACAAACACATGGGTCAATACATATCGTTAAGAAGTAGCCCTTGTAGACCATACATTTTTTAAACCAATCATAGAAAAACACATTAGTGTTTAGTTAACTCTTTTAAGGGTATGTACAGCTGCAGGTTCTTACTCAATTATTGTTGCAGTACTGGAGGCCAACTTAGAGACCCAGTTGGAAATGCTTCTCCTGATAAGAAATATTCTTTGATGCCACCAATGATCGATTTTTGTTAACATTTTGTTTTTTCTACTGAATGATAATTACCCATAAGTTCCATAACTAATATTAATTTTCTACCATTATTTTTATTTACTTTTTTTTTTTTGAAAGAAAGAAATATATATAAATAAATATATATATATATATCTATATATATTATGTATGCCTTTGATTGGCGCCAAGAGCCTTGTAACTCAATTAATTGGCATTTCTTGTTGTGTCCATAACATCTACGATTCACATCCCTCTCTCCGTTGTAACAATCCAATTACTATGAGAATTTGAGATAGTAAATAAACACTATTTTGGTCCCTACATTTTGAGGTCACAATTAATTTAGTTCTGACATTTTGATAGCAGTCAATTTGATCCATGTTATTTTCAACTTACAGTCAATTTAGTCCCTACCATTAAGTCAGTAACGAAAAATACTTACATTGCAAACGGCGTATACACATGGCACATTGAAGCTGACGTGGCAAAATAAAATATTATTAAATTTTTTTAATAGATTTTTAAAATGCCATGTCAGGCTGTCAGCGTTTAAATTTTTTTTAAAAAGCTCAATTTAAAAAAAAAAAATTTGGTTTCTCAATTTAAAGAAAGATTAAAAAAAATTGTTCTCATGAAAAAAATTAGCACCTAACAACAATACAACATTACAATTTTTTCTTACATTTTCTCATACTTTATTGACAATTAATCAAATACAAAAACACTTTCTTGATTTTTCTATCTTAAAACCTTCAATTCAAATACATTCTACAACATTTCACCTACGTACAATTGAGAAACATCCGGATAAAAAAAAAGCTAATAAAAAATTGAAATTTTAAAACACACAAAATCTAGTAAATTTTCATTCGCTAGCAATGACTTTCTCAGTAACCAAACAGGGAAGGAAAAAAAAAAAAAAACCCAGATGGAGAAAGTTGATTTCATTCTAATTGTTATTTGTTTCTACAAATGAACCGAAAATATTAACAAGATTTTTGGTTGTTATTTGTTACAAATATGAGATGTGTTTCTCTTGAAGAGGAAGTAGGAACCCAGTCAAAGCTCTCCATGGAAATCAAGCGAATCAAGTATATTATCACCTTCTGAATAGAAGTACCAAAATATACCACATTGAACCAAGGCAAAAGTCAAGATCATCAATCATTAGTTTTGAAGAAGACAAAAGCTTCTATGATTACATGAAAGAGGAGTGCTTGACAAAAAATGGAACAACTGGTCATGTATTGTGATGCTCAAATTGATTGAGTGTGGGTTGTATAGATGTGTTTGAAGTCCCACATTAATCATTTACTGGGTTGATCTGGGTCATTACAAATGGTATTAGAGTCAATCTAATAATTCTGTGTGGGCTCAAAATGTCAAAAATATTTAAATAGAGTTCGTTATTACCTAGATTAATTAGGTATTGATTAAGTGTGTTGTGTAAGTGTATTTTGGATTTCACATCACATATATAGCCTTACAGCTCAATGATATCATCTCTTCTCCTTTATGAAAATAATCAAGATTCAAATTGTACCATGTATTTGACATCACTAGGAAATAACATCTTGGTGAACACACTTTTCTTGGCCAAAATGGGCATTTGCCCCTTTCGCTCAAAACAAGTAGCAAAATGCCCTTGTTCTGAGACTATTTAGCCATATATCCCTATTTTAAACTCGATTTTCTAAAAATCGAGTTTCAATGAAAACTCGATTTTTAGAAAATCGAGTTATAGGCAAAAAACTTTAAAAAAACAAATTACATGGAACTCGAGTTCCATGTAACATTTTGCAAGTAACTCGATTTTTATTAAATCGAGTTTTTCATTGAAACTCATTTTAAAAAAAATCGAGTTTCAAAATAAGAATATTTTGGTAAATAATTTCAAAACAAGAGTATTTTGCTACTTGTTTTGGTCCACTTTTCTTAGACGACTATATATTGCATCAATTGTAATGCTCTTATAACGACAATTATTTTCAACAAACATATTAAGATATGCACCTAGAAATATATAGCAAGAATTTATATGTGAATTTCTGAGAGAGAGAGAGAGAGAGACCTATGCATTGCCTGAATCTGAATCATACACAATGAACGGAGGAGAGGGCTCTAAGCCTCTAACAACTACGCTCAAAACTCCACCTATCAAATATACTTTTTGATCTATTTTCCTATTTGGTGGTTTGTATCACATCGCCATTTAATGGTGTTCGTTAAAGCAACTACAACTTTTTAAAAATATGTTGGACCACTAAAATGATTGACATTGACCTACTCGATGACAATCACTTCGAATTACCAATCACAGTGAACCAATAATCAGTACTTTCCTAGGTTAGGATTGTAACTATAATTTTTTTTTTTTTTTTTTTTTTGGAACTTGAAGATATTTATGAACAACTAAAGTCATTTATTGTTGGAAAGTTTTAGCTCAAAACTAATTTGGATATCTTGCTTCAACCTGTTATATTGCAATTAAAGAGATTATTTATGTATAGTTTTAGTCACATGTTACCTAATGAATTGAAAAAAAAAAAAACTCCAAACTAATTTGGAACCAAATTATTTTATAGCCCCACCTATGAGACATAAGAACGCATTTGTTCATAAAGAGCTGAGGATGGATATATAATTCAATGTATAAAGACAACCAAATGCCGAAGATGAGTATTTTTATTTTAAATTCCCCTGATAAAATATAGTGGAAATAAGCCTAACAATTTGAGGGCAAGATAGTGTTTTGAAACTAATCACCCAAAAGTATATAAATATATGTGTGTATATATATATATATATATATATATATATAAAAAACGAAATATGTTTGATTATTTGTTGACTTCCTTATATTGTGCCATATAAGCTTTGGAGCCTCCACAATTTTTCACATCATTATTATTTTTTAAATTTGATTTATTCTCTTTATTATTTATTTTGAAGAACCCTACTCCAAGTTTCTTAAAACTCTACACATGGTGAAAACCTTAAGCTTCAATTGCCACCTTCCTTCTCTCTCACTCCAATCCAATCTCTTATCTCCAACGAAGATCCAGAAAGCCCGATTGCTTTGGTCTATTACAACCGTAATGCTGCTTTTCCTCTTTATCTTCTCTATGAATTTAAGTTCTTTTGTCTTCTTTTATTTTTCTTTGTTCCTCGTTGCAATTTTTGTGCAATGCGAATTCAAAGACCAATCAAAGAGCCACCTTCTAAATAAAGAGAGGCCATTGCGTTAAATTGTCTTTTGTGTGCGTGGCATGACTGCACAAGTACGAATTGTATTTTTTTTTCTCATATTTGAGGTCTTTTTGTTTAACCAAAACCCTAGCCATGCTACTCTCTCTACATTAATATAGTACCCCTTCTCTTTGAATGTCCATATTGCTCAAATCTTAGTATCAATTTTTTTGTTTATTTATTTTAATTTTCTTATTCTAAGAATGAGGACACAAGTTTCGTTCTAGGCTCATGGGTACTTTTTTGGCTATGATATAGTAGAATTTTGTTTGAATATTTATATATTGTTGTATAAAAAATTGTTAGAATTTTGTTTGTTTGATTTCTTAATTAATTATATCAACTCTATGTTTGTCCTTTATTATGGATTTTTTTTTTAATTGCAATAAAATCCTAAATGCTAAAATTTCAAAAATCACATAAAAATTCAAAAATTAACCAAAGATAATAATTAAATCCCATTTCTTGTCCTAAATCACTAATTGGCTTGCTTAAAATTTAAGTACCACTTATAGACATCATACAAACGAATGATATTCTCGGTTACATAATAGATGTGTTGCAAACAGTGTTTTAAAAACAGACCGGACCGGCTGGTCCAACCGGTTCAACCAGGAGCCAGTCCAATCTTGTAAAAACCCCCAAAACCGGTCAAAAACCGAGGTTGAACTAGGAATTTATAAAAAAACGGTTTGACTCCCGGTTTGGTTTTTAAAACCATGGTTGCAAACACTCCTAAATGAACTTCAAAAATCAAAGGTGCAACAAAATGCCCCCACTATTGGGTTCTATGCTAAATAGCTTGAGAAACATGATAAGCTTGACCTCTTGATTTCAAATGCTTGTTGGGGGCAGTGGAGGTGAGAAAGATAGTCTAGCAGTCTAAAATAGTAGTATCACTCACAAATCTTAGAAGATGATGGATTGTCATTTAATAAATGATCAAATTATCCCTTTCCTCTTTAAGAATATCTCTACTCATCAGAGCTAATAGATGTGTTAGAGATATATTAGACATATTAGCTCAATGTAATAGGCTCAAGCTCACTCCTACTTGTACTAGTAGTCTAGGGTTTAGTCACCTATATATACTCATGTTAGAGTTCATTGTAACACAAGTTATTGTACTACACTCTTATACAATAAAGATGTAACCCTTAAGGGATTCTTCCGTGGATGCAGACCGACAAGGCTAAATCACGTAACCCTCATGTTCTCGGTGTTCTTATTATATGCTTCCCCTTCCACATCCACTCTAACATATACAACATGGTATAACACATCTCGTTGCTAATATATTTAACAAGATGAAGTTCTTTCCATCAAACTTAATAGATCTCATAAGGGAACTCTTAGCGGTTAAGCTCAAGTCTAGTAGTCACAATCTCCCTTAACTTTTCGTTTATCCACACCTTTCTTTCTCTCTCTCTCCAAACAGGTTTTTATGAAGTCACATATTTTCTAGCAGTTTTTCTTGAATCCAACCGAGTTCTATTCTATCATATTTTACCTCGGTTCATCTCATTTGTGCTCAAATCAAAGTGCGTTGGTGGTTCATTTACAGCTAGACTTTTGGTGGAGCAGCCAGGCTAATTGGAAGAGTTAAGGGCACGATCATATCTGGTCAATATCTTTTGTTTTTAGTATGTCATTTGATCTTTTAGAATATTTGTATGGATCTAATAGCTAAACAATGAACAAAAAAGAATTAGAAGCTTTCACAAAGCAAAACCCAAAAAGACATTGGATAAAGCTTGAAGATACAAGCACAATTATATATTATTTTGTTTACTAATTCTTTTGTAATACTTATTAAACCAAATTTAAAAGCATGTTATGATAATTGTAATATATTACTTCATAATATTTGTATGTTTCTCATTTTTAACAATCTTATTTGTGGAAATTTGACAACTTTTTTATAAGAAATGTTTAAACTACATCTTTCACCTTAAATTGGAGCTAATTTAGCTTTTAAATAGTTGAAATTAGACAAATATTTAAACCTGAACATGTTAACATTTGACCTAAAAGTTTTTTGTGCATCACACAGTTAGCGACTAGCTATAATGAATATTAAAAACCACTTTTTCTTTAAAGAGAAATTGTGGAAGCTACCAAAGAAAAGGTCAAGAGGCTGTAGCCAATTAGTTTGACCTCAACACACTTATCTATTATGAAAAACCACCATACACCCTTGGTGTGATAGTCACTCCACAAGCAATAAGTACTTGTGAGGTGTGGGGAGCAAGGGCCGAGGTTCAAGTTTTCAGGAGGGAACTTCACACATATATACACTTAGATTATGCTAGAATAGAATTCAATCTTGTATAAAAAATAAAAAAAATGTCATGAAAATTATTGTATTTATGAATTATTTTTAAAATATATATTTTTTAATGTACCATCTTAAATTTTTTAGTAACTGTGCATCCTACCAATTTTATCTGACCTTCCTCTATAATTGGACCTCAATAGACTCATGTCGGTCACATCTGGACATTACCAAACGTGATCACTATGAAGCTTGATAAGTTGCATCATGATCACACTTTGCCAGATCCTACGTCCAACATCAAAAATCCAAGCTGCAAACCGCCATAAATTTTTTGTTGTTTTCAATTACAGAGTCAGTGGCCAGGTCCTTTACGATCTTTGTTTTCTATTGCTGCGATCGGCTAAACTTTTTCTTGTTCACAGGCTTTCTGTACTAGGGACTGTTTCTGGGACGGCAAATAACTAGTCCAGCTTTGTATTTATCATGACTCATACAAATCTATCATGCATATCAACTCTCATTTCTGTACAATTTTAGCTTGGTGTGATTAATTTTTTTAACTGAAAAATAACATTTTGGTCCGGAGTTACTGTTAATTTATTTCTTACATTTTGGTAATAGTCAAATTGGTCCATTTTATTTTCAATTTGTAATCATTATGGGTCTAATTTTGGGTTTTTTTTAGTTGCTGAGTTGATATGTGTATCTACCGGAGTAGAAGATTGATAAATTTGAATTGTGTTATTGTGTTTGGTTGCCAAGAAAATGTAAAAAAACTGTGATTTTATAGTATGGACCAAATTGACAACAAATTGAAAATAACAATGACCAAATTGATAATAACCCCAAAATGTAAGAACTAAAATAGAATTTCCTCCTTAATTCTACCTACCATTTCAGTTTGCATTGTAATGATGGCTATAAATATTGTCAAACTAAAGTTTCAGCCCAAAAATAAATAAATAAAAAATTGTTTTTACCATTTCAGTTTGCGTTGTAACGATGGCCATAAATATTGTCAAACTAAAGTTTCACCCACACCCACCCCCCCCCCCCCCCCCCCCAAAAAAAAAAATTACTATTCCAGTTTGCGTTGTAATGATGGCCATAAATATTGTTAAACTAAAGTTTCACCACCCCAAAAATAAATAAATAAATACTGTAAGTTTTTACCATTCTAGTTTACATTGTACAATGGCCATAAATATTGTCAAACTTAAGTTTCACCCAAAAAAAAAAAAAAAGTTTTTACGAAATCTTTGATTTTATATATTGTAATTTATAACTGAATTTTTGCAAAACTTAAGTTTAGAATCAATAAATAGATGATTTTCTAGATTTTAGTGAAACTTTGAATTTTTTTATAAGATTATAGAAATTTATTTGATATGTATTAAAAAAAAACAGTTACTTTGATTTTTTTTGTTTTTTTTTTTTTTTAATCCTAAAATACCGATTCCTTCTCTACAACTGCATCAATTGAGCTGCCTTTATATTCACATCTTCTCTCAACAAACTCCGAAAGGCATGCACATAAAAAATAAAATAAAAAATAAAAAATTACATATAGCAGGTGCATCTGAGTTTGTGTGTCTCTGAAAGAGAGAATGGAGGACAAAAGGACTCATGAATTGCCTGAATTATATGCACCGAATGGAGGAGAGGGACCTTATAGCTATTCTCAAAACTCCAATTATCAGGTATTCTTTAATATTTAGAACTTCTTCTTTTTTCACTTTTCCTGCCATTCATTGGTGTGTTTGTTGAAAGCATCAACGTCTTGTATGAAATCTGTTGGAAACTAAATTAATTTATACTGCCTGCTTCATAGCAATCACTTGTAATTTCCAAGCACAGTGGACCAAGTTACTTTCCTATGAGAGTCAATAACTATTTTCTACACAGAACCTGGGATGAGTAATTGAAAGTACTGTTTAAGAAAAACAATTGCAGAAGATGAGCATCTTTACATTACATTATCCTGAAAAAAAATGATGGAAATAACAATTTGAGGGCATGACAGTCTTTTAATATAAAAGCAAAGAAAGTTGTACCCAGTGCATAAAACTTTCATTTTTGCAAAATATAGGAGAGGTGATTGAATGTTGGAAGTAATACAAATTACTCAAAATTCCTTTATTTCATTTCCTAGAAAATTACATTCCGAATCTAGTTTATGTTAGAATTCTTTGTCAAATTTAGGTTAATGCAGCCAATCAAAATATATAGTGATTTTCATGGTTCTAATTATGATAATCACCCCTTGTTCTGTAGAGAGGAGTCGTGGAAGCTGCCAAAGAGAAAATCAACGAGGCTATAGCCAATCACTTTGACATCCAGACCTTTTGTGGTTCTAAAAACCCAGTTTGTATAGTAGATTTGGGCTGTTCTACAGGAGCCAATACCTTCATTACAGTGCAAAACATAGTAGAGGCTATAAAACTCAAATACAAATCAAAAGGAGTAAATGCTCAAATCCCAGACTTTCTAGTGTTCTTCAATGACAATGTCTCCAATGATTTCAATACTCTGTTCAAGTCCCTCCCTCCCAATAGGCAATACTTTGCAGCTGGGGTACCGGGTTCTTTCCATGGTTGCCTGTTTCCCAAGGGATCTCTGCATTTGATTCACTCCTCTTGTGCGCTAAACTGGCTCTCCAAGATTCCCATTGAGATTATGGATGAAAGTTCTCCTGCATGGAATAAAGGGAAGATTCACTACACAAATGCAACAAAGGAAGTTGTGGAGGCTTATGAAACTCAATTTGCCAAGGACATGGAGTCCTTCCTGTTTTCTAGAGCACAAGAGCTTGTGGTTGGAGGGTTACTAGTACTCTTTGTACCTGCCATCCCTGATGTCATGAGCAATTCTGACACATTTACTGGTACAGAGCTAGACATTCTAGGATCTTGCCTAATGGATATGGCCAAAGTGGTAAGTAATTCCTCTCCATTAAACCAGGATGACTGATGCGATTGATAATTTAGTTGGTTTTTTTCCACACATTGGTTAGCAGGATATATAGCTAGGACACAATTTTCCTTTCCCCCACTACACTATGTGACAACTCAAATAGGTATTAAAGTGGAATTTTAATCAAATGGTTTTAATTAAACATGTGATAGGTTTTTTCCACGTACACATAGATAGTCTTATAAAATGTCATGTAATAGCTTGAAGGAATCTCCTATAACCTGGTTTAGAGAAAAACTTTGTCCCAACTTAGTTCAACTTTCACCAAGTGGAGTTGAGATATAAATTATCCATCCTAAACTATAATGGGACATTTACAATATTATGCACTTCAAAAATATTCTACCAACCTCATAATTTGAGATCAATTTACAATTTGTCTACTTTACAATTTATATCAATATTAAAATTAGCAAATTAAGGGACAATATTCACCAAAGTTATGAGAAATTGACACTAATTTTCCCACAATATAGATACTAGATAGACATTGTGAATTAATCTCGAATAAGGGTGTTTATTGCAATATCTATATTCTAGACTAGAGTGTATATAAAAATGCCTTGTAAGTCAACACTAGACAACAGCAATTATAGGATGAAGGTTAGCATAGATTGTGGTTTTTACATTAGGTTATTAAGGTTGTTCTTTCTTGTAGGGATTGGTCGAGGAAGCAAAAGTGGATTCTTTTAATGTGCCAGCTTATTACACCCCCCCTAAGAAGTTGAAGGCATTGATAGAAAGAAATGGAAATTTCAGCATTAAGAGAATGGAAGTATTGAATAACCAGAAGAAGCATCTTATCTTGCCGAGCGCCTCACTGCGTTCTTTATACTTGAGAGCCGTATTGGAAGGAATAATTGAAAAACATTTTGGAAATGAGATCCTGGATGAGTTGTTTAATCGCTTCACGCACAAAGTTGAAGGATCCTCATTTTTCTTAAATCCAGAAACTGATAAATTAATCATATTGTTTGTCCTTCTTGAACGCAACAATTAGATTTCATTGTTATTCCAGCCAAATAAATCTTATCATTTGTCATAAACACATAATCTCTCATTGCAATAAGCTAAGAGCCTTGTACTTGTAGCTCAATTGATTGACACCTTCTAGTGTTTCTAAAAAAATCCATTATTCAAATTTCTCTTCCCCAATTATTGATGTATCCAAAAAAAAATTAAAAAGAAAAAAAAAAACTTTGTACGTATACAATTACCCACTTATTCGTATCTCTAAACTCTAATTTTGTAATCATTTGTAGAATCCTAACATTTATTTTCTTTGATGTTCTATTTTTATTCAAATAAGCTAGGGACACAATAAAAATTTACAACATTCTCTAATAGAAGGAACACTTGAATTTTCCAATGCTTATTTGCACTGTTTATTAGATTCTAAACAATGGTTTCCACTGGTGAAAGATCAATGTGAAAAAAAAATTAACTAAATTGACATTGGTTTCCAATGAGTTCTAGCTCAAGAAGCACTTTCTTTTCCCATAAGAATGGATGGGGGTTGAGGGTGCATGAGTAACTTAATTTTTCAAAAATGAAAAAAAAAAAAAAAAAAAACTAGATTGTACCAAATCTAAAGGTGATGTTGTGGATTTAAAGTCCCACCCACTCCTGTAACTTACCATTAAACAAAGGCAAACAAATTTTGAAACACTTTACATGGTTATTATAGGACTGCATGCTTCTTTTTATGATTGGACTGTATACAAATTTCATTTATTTATGTTTATGAATCTGGTATCGTAATTATGCTCAATATACATTTTAAATGCTTCAGTATTAATTGAAGTTGCTTTCGTATTGATGGAAGTATATGTAATTCTCTTTTTTATTATCTTGATGTGGATTAGCACAATGCTTGATACTCATGTTTTTGTCTCCAGTTTATATCATTTTTAATAAATTGATTGAAGCATTTGCTTGAAA
>JARYZH020003223.1:0-11778 GCA_030021035.2 Notholithocarpus densiflorus
GCAGAAAACAGTGAACAATTTTTATGAGAAAACAGTGAACAGTTTTATTTAATGCAAAAAACATATTTTATGAATGCACTAAGCAGATTTGAATATACAGTAAAGATGATGTGCAGAGGGAAAATTTTATTAATGTAGAAACAGATTTTATCAATGCAGAAAAATAGATTCGATCATTGTGAAATTCAAACATGAAAAAACATTCAGATTTGGCGTTTAAATTTAGAAAACATGATTTCACTAGGTGTTTTATGAGAAAACAGTGAACAATTTTTTAAATAGTGAACAAAAAATAATTTATGCAAAAAAGAGAGTGAACAATTTCTTAAATAATGCTGAATAGAAAATAATTTTATGCAAAATCGTAGAAATTGTTTATACAGAAAACAGTGAACAATTTTTATGAGAAAACAATGAACAATTTTAATTAATATAGAAATTAGATTCATATTTCGAAATTAAAATCTCTATATTATACAATGTTTCTATTTAAATAAATAAAAACATAAAAAAAACTACAATGAAAAATTTTAATTAATGTAGAAATTTAATTCATATTTCGAAATTAAAATCTCTATATTTTACAATGCTTCTATTTAAATAAATAAAAACATAAAAAAAGCTACTTATTTTTATCTTTATGTTTATTTGTTGTTTATCCCCAAACAAAAAAAAAAAACAAAACAAAACAAAAAAAAAATAAAATAAAATTTACATGGTACTCGAGTTTGGTAAACTCGAGTACTGTAGAATTTTTTTTTTTTTTTTTTTTTTTTGCATTTTATTTATAAAAGGTACTCGAGCTTGGTATACACGAGTACTGTGTTGCATGGTACTCGAGTTTACCAAGCTCGAGTACCACATAATTTTTTTTAATCGCACAAATCCAACTCAGCAGTGCCACGGTGGCAGAACTGATAAGGAACTCGAGTTTCTGAAACTCGAGTTCTGGAAAAAGTGGTACTTTACTATTTATTTCCGAAACAGTGTTTTTTTGCTAAAAATTTCCAAAAAATGTGGTATTGGGCCATTTTGGCCACAATTAAATAGTAAACTTTAATCATGCAGTAGCCCTTGGCCCAAATGTATGAACCAGCACTGGGGGGGAAGGGGGGTGGGAGGCTCGTGCCCCTTGCTTTTAAAAATTATTTTCTCCGATAGGGTAAATTATTAGTTTATATTATACTATCAATTTAAAGTAATAATTCTTTATATATATAATTTTACTAATTGGCCTCCAAAAACCAAACAACAAAGAAAAAAAAAATCTCACTAAGTGAAAAAGTGGGAATATCAAGACTCTATTTAACACTAATGTATGAATGCCATGTAATTTATTTATTTTTGTTAAAGTAGTTCCCACCAACTTTTCACATAGGCGCTATTCACTCAATAGTCATTGCGTGTAATTTAGTTGTTTGTCAAAGTGGTTCAAACCAACTTTTCACATGCTATTGACTCATTAGTGGTTATGTGTGTGACTTACACTTAGGGCTGTCAACGAGTTCATGGTTCGAGTTTGAGATCAACTCGCCACTCGACCTGCTTAGTTCTAGTTGAAGAAGAGAAGACTTGCAACCGACCAGTGACCACTACAGGTCGAGTCGGACGAGCTCTAACAAATGATTGGGTCGATTCGGTCGAAACCGATGAAGGAGCGACGGTGGATGGAGGGTGGTAGATCTTCGTCAAATCTGAGTGAAGGAGAGAAAGATTCGACCGGATTTGAGTCAAACCTTGCCGGATCTATGCCAAATGTCGCCGGATCTGAGACCAACATCATCGGATCTAAACAAATCTACGCCAAACATCGTCAGATCTTAAAAAATCCAAGTTAAACATTGCCGGATTTAAGTGGATCTAAGCAAAGAAAGGCCAAACGTGGCTAGATCTGAGCTTTGAAGGCCTAATAGTCGCCGGATCAGGATAGAATTTGGTAGATTTGAAGGTTTCTTGAAGTGGTTTTCCGATCAGGTTGGGTGGCTCGGATTTTGGTGGAGGAGACCCTCCACTCGACCTGCTGGAGTCGGTTTTTGAGAGAAGGAACCCGTGGCCGACCGACAAAGGGATTAGTTTAGGTGGTCGGTTTCGGTCGGTTCCATCGGTTCTATCGGGTAGCCGGGTTTCTTGGATAGCCCTACTTACACTTGACTTAGTATAAGTTGCTACAAGAATTACTTTCTCAGGAAAGTGAATCATAGAGGGATATCAGCCCTACCAATGGTGGGTCTACATTCTACCCCTCACCGAACAATGTTGGTGGGCAATGGTCCAATGGAATGGCTTGTTGCCTACTCCATATTGTTTGTTTTATCTAATAGCTCCATCCTTTAGAGTTGTAACCCACTTGGACCTGACTTTGTACATAGCTAATTGTCCCTATTCGTTAAAGAGAGAAGGACTCGCACTAAAATCATACACAACAAAATTATCAATAACGACAAAGATTCATAAAGTATGCCGTGAAAATTGAAGCACCATTCCTCAATAGCCAATAATGCAAAGTAATGCTATAGTCACAAACTATTTTATAATATTTTTACAAAATGTTAAAGTGACTAACTTCTTTTTAGTTTTCATCTAAACCCACCATTAATATCACTTTTTTCATTTGCAAATAATCACTCATCACTTCAATAATTTGTAAATTTTTTATAAAAAAATTTGTATTATTACTCCGTAAAAAAAAAGGGAAAAAGCATTCAAAGTTCAGTTACCGAACCTGGATGTGAAGATCTATGAGCTGATGTAGGCATGAATGTCGCATTTTCCATCCGGTAAAAAGGGTACAATTCGTACCTAACATTACAACTCGGAAAAATGACTCTTCCCCCTTGCTTTCCACTACAACACCATGGAAGAAGATTTATAGCAGCCTGAAGACAAGTACTACAATCGTTTCTGGACAAGTCCGCTGTGCACTGTACAAGGTTGTACAGTGTTTGAAAAGCAGAGATATTCACTTCTTGGGTTCCAAACTTTTTGGAACCAATAGGAGCGTTAGAGGCCTGAGCTGCTGCCTCATTCATTGACTTAGCCAGTAGCTTGTTAAACCTGTCCTGTTCAGTGATATTCTGCGTGTTCAATAGGGCAAACTTTGGCTTTTCGTCCACTGTGGAAAAGAATGACCGATTTGAGTAACGCAACATGCACTCATCGTACCATATTACAGCAACCTTTTCCCTGGAACATTTTTTGGTTATCTCTTTGACTGCTGCAGCTACACATTCTTGGCAGAGTTGAGGAGTGACATCGCCGCGACAGAGGAAGAGGCCATAGACAGGGTTGGAGGTGTTTTCGCCACTGGTGGTATTGTAGAATTCAAGGCTGTGTGTGGCGTTGGAGGAGAGTGAAGAGAGGAGGGAGTTGAGATTGGATTGGTAGATGCTATTGGAGCTGAAAGTGGTGTTTGCACATACCTCATTGAGGTGAATTGGGGCAGTTGCATGAGTGCTCAAGCTAAGGAGGCTAAGCATGGAAAGGAATAGAAGGGTGATGGAGGGATTCAAGCTCAAAGAAGTCATTTTGATAGTTCGATCAGTCTCTTCCAATGTGTGTAACTGTACCTGATTTTCTGTTTTTATTGATGGAGTGAGTGAGTATTGATAAGATTTTAGATAAGGAAATGCTATTTTGAAGATGAATTTTTTGGTCCACGTCTCTTACAATATCTCGAAACACGTGGGAAATATGTGCGTATTTGCATTCGATTTTTGTTTTGTTTTGTTTTTATATATACACAAAAGAACAAAATAATTTTTTTTTAAGAAGGTTCACAAAAATATAATTATACTTAAAAATAGTGGATAAGTCGTGCAATACACAAATAAATATATATATATATATTTGCTTTGTTTTTTTTTTTTTTTTTTTGTCTTAAAAATAAAATTGATAACTATAGAACAATTAATAGGAATTTATAATAATTTTATTTGTATATGCATTTATCTATTCTAGTAACGTGGTAATATTTTAAAGGAAGGATTATATATAGAACATAATTAAAAAATATATTTGTTAAAATATTAACGTGTCAAATTTTGAGGTTTCAAAAATTTATATGAAAAATTATTACGAAGTCAACTAAAGTTAAACTATTTTAAATTAATGAATCTTTAAGACATATATAATAAACAGATTAAAAAAATAAAACATCAAGAAAAAAGTCTAATCCAAAGTTTTGGGGTTATTTTGGTAATTTTAAGGTTTTGGAGGTATTTTGGTCATTTTTTAGGTTTTGGGGGTATTTTGGTCATCTTTTAGGTTTAAGGGGTATTTTGGTTTTTTTTAGGTTTTGGGGGTATTTTGGTCATTTTTTAGGTTTTGGGGGTATTTTGGTCATTTTTTAGGTTTTAGGGGTATTTTGGTCATTTTTTGGTTTAGGTGTTATTTTGGCCACTTTTTAGGTTGAGGGGGTATTTTGGTAATTTTAGTGGTTTTGGAGTATTTTAGAGTTGGGTGATTTGTAGAAATGATACTTGGATCATAATTGGGTCTAATTGGGTTAATACTCATTTAACCCAATTAATAATTGGGTGGGTTTGGGTCTCATTTAAGTGGGTGGGTTTGGGTGGGCAAGTGGGTTTGGGTTGATTTTGCCACCCCTAATCCAAACATATGTGTTTTTGACTTATTCTACTTAAGATATATATATATATATATATCTGTGTGTGTGTGTGTAGGGTCAAGGGCCCAAATCCTACATTGGGCCTTAGGGCCATGTCCGAGGGCTTGGTCAATCCGAGGAGGAGCAAATGGTAATGAATGGTTCAGGCTTAGGATTTGACGAGTAAGGTACCAATGGGAAATCAATCCGAGGAGGAATAAATCCTCGAATACGATAAATACAACTTAAACATATATCCCAGCAATCCAGGAAACCTTCCAGGAAACTCCGGTAATAAGAACACGCATCATAAGCATACAAAGGTGATGGGAACTCAGAAATATCTAAGAAAAAGTTGCTACCACCGCATTAAATGCGTTGCAACTACTTTTCTGGCCGCATTTATATGGAGAGGACCTCTGAACAGTGCTGCCTTGGCTACCACAACTCACAAAAAGCCAAATGGGGTTTCTGATAGGACAGGTACTCAAGTAAGGGTTCAGATGATCGACAAGTGTGGGATCAAGATAACCCAAAGGGAGCTATATTAGGGGAGAGACCCTCAATGAGATGTGGGTCGGAGAGAGAGAGAAAGAATACTGTAGCAATATAAGTTGTCTTTGTATCCAACTGTGATCACTATATCTAAATGTTAACCTCCTTAGACTAAAGGTCCGTTGGTATCAGTACCTCTTACTTGTGCCTGATGGTCATTTGATTCAATACTAGCCGTTGTTAAACTCATTAGGGCCTAGTTCTTTGACCCACTCTCTACAAATTTATTGTATTAGGCTCATTAGGCCGAGATCCTATACACTTTGGGTTTGGGCTACAAAACAAGACCCTACAATATATATATAATTCAAACTATACAAAATAAGCCTTTTTCAGTAGTAGGATAGGAACGATACCCATCTTTGATATCTTGATTTCTTGTTTTTTTCCATGAGATAGAGATGAAGATATTTTGCCTTTTATTGTCATGTTGTGTTCTATTTTAATTTGTGTTTTTGAAAGCATTATCTAATAAAAAAATTAAATACGTGCAGTCAGCCCAACTGCTAGTCTCTTATCCACTATTAAGAAATTTGGGGTTTGAACCTCACAAATAGTACTAAAAATCGATTAGTCTCTTGTGGTCGAATAATATATTTGAGGTTCGAACTCTTCTTATACTCAAAATTGATTGATGTATTACCAATTATATACTATGATAATAAAGAACAAATATCATTAATTAGACACAATAAATTGAAATTCTATAATATTTGTAAAATAAAAAAAATAAAAAATAAAAATCTCTACGAAGAAGACATCAGTGGTGTAGTAGCAGCCATTTGCTTGAGGATAAGGTTAGAATTTTTTTTTTTTTTTATGAGAATCAAGGATAAGGTTAGTTGTTAGAACTTAGGATACCTTTCACCGCCTCTTAGATCAGGATAGGACTTTGGATAGGACGTAAGTCATGTAAACTTTAGTAATTATGAGCCCGTTTGGTAGAGTAGTTTAAGTAATGTTGTTTGTATTTTTTTGAAATACGTGTGGAAAATCATTATTTTAAAGTTATTTTATTATTTTAAGAATATTGTTAGTGGAATGCTGACATGGCAGAATCTAGACTATTAAATCATTAAAGTGTGGTTAGGATTTAAGGAAATTTATTGATAAAGTACTCTAGGAAATCTAGAGGATCTGAATCTGTTAGGTTCTAAAGATTTAGGTTTAAATGTTTAGAATCATGTTTTCATTATGTTGGCAAACCAAGAACAAAACATGTCTAGTCTAAAGTTTTTAGGCAATGCTTAAAAGTGGTTGTTTCAAGGTTCAAGTCCAGCTGATTGCAGAAAAAGGAAGTGTAGTTCTGCCTTGCTCGACCAATCGAAAATCGTAGGTCCAATTTTTCTGCAAAATTTTTAAACAAGTCCAAGCCCGTGAAAACGTTTAGGGTTTCATCTAAACTTCTCTACATATAAAAGGGAAACCCTAGCTATGTTTTTCATACTTTCGGAAGACTTGTGTGTTACTCTTTGTGAGATCTGAGAGGTTTTGTACATTCTTACTACACAAGAATCTACCGAAGCAAAATCTACAATCAAGCATAGGTAGAACATAGTTGCTGCATCAAGATCATTACTAGTAGTGATCTGAAACCTTTGAGTGAGATCTCAAAGTCACAAGCAAGGTGGCTTGTATTGGTGTAAATCTAATAAGAGAAAGAGTTCGTGGATTCAGAGCTTGTACGAGGTCGTGTAAGTAAGTTACTACTAAAGGTAGCAATAGATTTAGGGTTAAATTTGATTGTAAAAACTTCAATTCTCTTATAGTAGATTTTTTTTACCTTCAGGATAGTTAGGTCAAATCATCTCCAGGTTTTTACCTTGAAACAGTTCGTTTCATCGGTTTTCCTAGGCCATCATATCGTGGTGTTATTTACTTTCCGCTATTTTGCATAATATGATTTATTATTGTTTAACCTATATCTGAATAATAAATCTAAGTAATCACTTGGTTAATATATTAGGTTAAACAATCTGGTTTAAGGGGTCTAAACGAACAAACAGAATCCTATGAATGATATTATCTGCCATTATGTTTGGAATAATGGTATATCACCCATCAGAATCTAAGACAAATTGAATGTTACTTATGAGTTAACATAATGGTCAATATTTTTTTTATTTTCTTCCAAAAATATCCATAACAAATACTCAGCCAGTATCTACAATCTATTATTATGTATCCGGCACATCAAGCAACATTTTTTCAGTCCCCCAAGAGTGGGGGTAAAATGAAACAAACAAACCATTGAGACCACAGCAGCCTGTGCTTTTGTCAACTTTAATTACACAGAATAAAAATGATGAGAATGGAAATATTAAGAAAGTGTCATCCCCCATCCAAAATTAACCAACCCTATGATAAATACAATTGACACACAACATCGATATTGTACTAATGTCAGTTCTAAATGACAGGGAACTTATATTTACGATTGTTTACAGTTTTCAATCCATAAACAAGGGCTATCTGAGTGCTAGAATAGAAGTTCCGCCACTTACTAATATATACTGATTTTGGAAAGCACCTTGTCTAGTCAAACTATCAAGGATATATTTCAGTGAATGATGCTTCATTAACAGACCATTCATGATTGGCTTTTATGTTGACCAGACTCAAGCTCCGTCATTGGCTTGTTTAGCTTTGCTCTGCTTCAATGCAAAAATGATGGTTGCTGAGGTAATGGTAGCATAACAGAATAACTGTTAAGCATGAGACCTATTGTTGCCATTGTTGGTCGATTTGCAGGATTTTCTTGAATGCACAATAAGTCAATATGGATGCACCTAATAACTTCATTTCTAGAATAAGAATTTCTCAGAGAGGGATCCAACAATTCCAAGGGCGTTCCATTCCTCCATTGTTTCCAAGCCTGCAGAAACCCGCTAAAAATGTGAAGTTCAACTTTCTTCCTCGCAACCACAGCCAAAATAATTTCCTTAAGTAACCCAAAATTAAAATAACTACTTCGTACTTACATAACTCAAGAGGTCCTCAGCAAGTTCTGATTGATAGAAATGGGTATTCTTTTTTCCACTTATAATCTCTAGAACCAAGACTCCGAAGCTAAACACATCAGACTTCACAGAATATCTTCTATGCATAGCATGCTCCGGAGACATATAACCACTACAATCAAGAACCATAAAAAAATTTATAAAAAAGTAAAAAATCATAAGTAAAATATGAGAAGAAAATTTCAGAAGGTCAATCATAGTATCAAATTTGTAAATTTTGAAGCATCTCATGCTAATCAATGTCCTAAGATAATCTCTCTGACACTCTCATAGCATTGCTATTTACACAAGTTAGAGCATGGATTGGCTGTGTTAAAGTAATTATTTCTATTTTTCATTTCAATAAATCTTGAATGTAATAAGAAATAAATAAATTTGTTAATTTAGATTATTCAATGACAGATATAATGATTAAGAACTTACAATGTTCCAACAATTCTATTTGTATTTGCTTGAGTTTGGTCTTCTACAAATATCCTTGCCATGCCAAAATCTGAAATTTTTGGGTTCATATTGTGATCTAACAAAACATTGCTAGCTTTGACATCACGATGAATAATTCTAAGTCGAGAATCTTCATGAAGATAAAGAATCCCTCAAGCAATTCCTTCTATAATCTTGTAACGCTTTGACCAATTCAATTCTCCTTGCTTTGATGGCTCTATAATTTTGTCATGATAAAATACTCAAGTTAGGAATGAGATTCAAATGGACAAGGAAATAATTTGATTCAATACCAAAAATATATATATATATATATTATTCTCATTATTTCTTAGAATTTCAGCTCCTTGGCATTGATTCAATTTGTCAGAAGTTCATGACAAGTGAATTTTGAAGGATTTGTAAAGTGATTAGAATCGTGTACTCTGATGCTAATCATGCCATCCTTAGACATAAAACCAAGAAAGAAAAATAGCTGGATATAAGTTCATATGGGCCTAACCAAATAAAAAGTGATCAAGGCTTTTGTTGGAAACATATTCATAAATGAGCAACTTATCTTCTCCTTCCCAACAAAATCCTAATAGTCTTACTAGATTTCTGTGTTGAAGTTTGGCTACCAATACAACATCATTCTTAGGCCCTGTTTGGTAGCTTAGTTCTAACACACATTTTCACATTTTAAACAATATTACACACATTTCTACACACTTTTTCACCCACACGTATATCAAAAACACTCAAACAACATTACTCAAAATCCTTTACCAAACGGGCCCTTAAATTCCACTGCACCGCACCCTGCCCAGATCTTACAGATAATCTTTTCACAGCTTGTTTTCCATTGGGAAGGGTACCCTGAAAATATATTTGAACCAAGATTAAACAATTTTTTGTGCGCATACAAGTCTTATTGAACTTCAGTATTAACTAAAATTTTACCTTGTAAACGGCACCAAATCCTCCTTCACCTATCTTATTATCATCTGAGAACTTGTTTGTGGCAGCTTCAATTGTATCCAATTCAAATTGCAAGGACTCTACATTTGGAATTTCGACTTCACCTAGACAACAAACAGTAATATAATGATTATTAAAATGAAATTTAAATTCAAATTGTTTATAGTTATACCACAGAGACCAAAAAAGAAAAAAGAAAAGTGATCAAATAATCTTTTATTCTTCACCATGTTCCTCCGGTTAAGTATTGAACTACTTGCTTGCTCTCCTACGAAGGAAGCAACGGCCAATGAAGAAAAGAACCACAGAAACAGCAATTGGGATAGCAATGGCGACCAAAATTGTTAGCGATCACTACAACAAACTTGAGTTTTTTCAACATATTTATATCCACAGTCACTAAAAACTGTAAATAAAAGTTTAATTTTCTACGGTTGAGTACAACTGTAGAGTAAAAATAAGGAAATTCATAAACTTATTTCTACAGTTGTTATAATTGTTGAAAAAAGTATTTGGTTTTAGTTTTTTTTCTTCAGGCACCGTAGTAAAAGGGGATCAAAAGAGAGAATAGTTTAATCAACAGCTTGATCAACTGTAGATAAAATAAATTAAATTTTGTATCAACGGTTGTAAAACGTTGGAAAACAGTAACACTATATTGTATAAAAGCTCATTTTAAACTCAGAGAGTTTAAAACAAAACGTTAAGGAGATAGATATTTCCAAAAGGGGCTCTCTCACTCTTGCTCCCGCTCCCGCTCCCGCTCCCGCTCTCTTTCATACATCTCTCTCGGCTCCTCACAGGTTCTTTCTCTCTCTCTCTCTCTTCCTTGTGTTTTTCTGTTATTTTCTCGGCAACCAAACAGAGTTTTTGACTTTGGTTGATTTTTCTTTGCTTCAGATTCACCGAGTTGGTACAATCGCATCCAAATCTTGCATATATTCACACTTTTACCTATCCAAACCTCTGATTAGGTATCTTCTATGCATTGATGAATCCAATTTCACATTCTCCTTGAAAACCTAACCTTCAATTTTGTATTTCTTTGTTTTTCCAAAGATAGCATAAACGTTTTGTTTTTGATTTTGGATTTTTTGTATATAACTTGTATAATTAAACTGCAAATCTAGAATTATTGTTTATTAATATAATTACTCTTACTGTATAATTTAGGTTTGTTTTTCAATGGTCTTTTGGAATTCAGAGTTTGATGCGTTTTTCATGAGTGTTTTTCAATGGTCTTTTGGAATTCATCAAGGGCGATCGCTTCGACCTCCTCTTTGATTACATTAAGGCAATTTCTTCAATCTTCTTTTGGTTTTTGAAATTTTTTTTTTTTGAATTTCAAATACGTTCTATTCTTAATTTTGGTTATAATTGTATGAAATTTTGTAGATTCTGGATTTGGAGGAGCCGATTTCAAAGTTGAAGATTATTCACGTGGCTGGAACTTAGGGAAAGGTACTCTACAAAATTGTGTTTTGCTGATTTCTCTTTATACATTTTTTGTAGAATTCTCTGTATATATTTTTTCTTTGTTCTTCGATTTAGCATTATTGCTTTTTGTTTGCATATGCTATCACACTGATTAATCTTTGTTGTTTGGGGCTTGAAAGGGATCCACGTGCACCTTCACAGAAGCCATATTACGTAATTGTGGCTTCCACACTGGGCTTTTCGTTTGGATGGGTGAAGTTTAATAATTCGGTTTCTTCTCTTTCTTAGAATCAGGTTTCTGTTTGAGGCACTGTTATTACCTGTCTAATATCTTAACTGTGTGTTTATATTAGTAAATTATATGATTTCGGGTTCTCATGATACATTGGACTCATTCCATGCTCTGTTTTATCTGAAACAAAACTGATGGTTCATTCCTGTACTTTAGTCATGCGTTCTTCCAAGTTATTTTGATAAAATAGTGGGCATTGCAAACTGTGAAGAAAAAGCATGGATTAGTGAGGCTTGTGAAAATCGGGTAATAAGGATTGATGTGGGGATGTCGAAAGGGTGTGGTGATGGGTTCCCGGAGGTTTTGGAGATTAGTGAGAATTCAGGGTTAAAAGTTTTGACCTCGAACCCATTGTATCTGGATAAGTATTTGCATAGAGAGAGGAAGGGAGGGCTTGGGTTGTTGATTCCAGAACAGGGACCGAAACAAGTGGAAGTGAAGGCTTAGGAGTTTGGGTAATCTAA
>JARYZH020003224.1:0-11778 GCA_030021035.2 Notholithocarpus densiflorus
CTTGAAATATAAAAATTAAAGGAAAAATATAGTTTACATCCTATATATCTGGTGAATTATCATGTTTGTCCACCAAGTTTAAATTTGTTATTTTTGTTCATTAACTTTGACAATGCTATATTAATTTAGTCATTTTGTATATTGTCAATTGAAAAATGCCGTCAACTCTTTTAAATGATATATTTTCACATTTTTAACACTAAAAAAATAATGTAATGTTGTTTTACGCAAGTTGGTGATATTTTTCAAACAATGATGGATGGAAGGAGTACAAAGATGGAGTTGTCCAATTTAGTGAACTAAAATGATAAAATTTAAGTTTAATGTACTAAAATGACAATTCATCAAACGTATAGTATGTAAATTATATTTTTTTCGAACATCAATGACTAGAATTTGAAAAAGCTGGATGAGGTGGACTTCAAATCAACTGAGAGAAGAGGATTCCAAAAAATTTCATTTAGATAATCCGTAACGTTAATTTAGACCAGTTTTTGATTCAGTGTAGGCTTTGGGTCTTTGGATCATTAGTTTAACTAGAGAATCTTTGGTTGAACTGTAAGCTCAAATGAAAATTAAATAAATTTAACAATATGTATAAAAAAAAGATCAAAATGTTAATCTCTCCGTGTGTTATCTGGAAAAAAGAAAAGAAAAACGTTGGGAGACTCATATTTATAGCTGAATTCCTCAACAAAGCAAAGAAAAAAAGTTTTTTTTTTCTTGAATAAGAAAAGAAAAACAAAACCTAAGTATTTATAAAGCAGCTAACATCTAAATCAAAATCAGTGTGGGACGAAGTGTGCATTTGGGTTTCCATTAAAAGCAAAAATTTTGCTTAAATATTTTACTCTTTGTGGGTTCCACAAAAAAGAATTTCCTTCCCAGTGAGAGTAGTTTATTTCTTCACACGGTTTTTGGTCCTAAAGCTACTGCTAGATACTATTTATGAGTCTCATTTTATGTTTTTTATAGTTATTATGGATCTCACTCCACTTCTTTTTCTATTGTAATTTTAGGAAAAAAAATCAATTTATTTTATTTAGCTTTTAGCTTTCCACTAGGGGATCTTAATTTTTTATTTTTTTTCTCTTCAAATACTAATTAAAGAAAAAGAGATGAGTAGGTGAGATTCTTATAAATGTAAGTGCCAAACCTACCCAAAAACTCTTTTTCATAGCTTGGCATGTTCTCTTAGCCGAGAAATTATTTAGTGGTAACTATCTAGATAAGTTAATCGTTACAAAAGGTTAAATTTATTTGAGTAGTTGAGAAGCAAGAGAAAATTTGGCTTGCCTTAGTTTGGGTGTCATGAAGTTATTTATAGCATGCATGCGTTTCTTGAATATGGGTATTTTTGTTTTTGTTTTTGTTTTTGGAGATAAGTGTTTCTTGAATTTTGGAGGTTTCCGAAAACATCGAAAGTTGCTAATTAAGTTATAAAACTCTTGAAACCACCACTAGCCCTATATTTGCTGTAATTATCATCTAAATTAAATAAAGGTTTTCTGTTCATTAGTGGCCCCCATTTGAAACGAATGCAAAAGACGTGCTTAATTATTGGATCCAAATAATCACGTAATTGGCCACTAAACTTCTATATATAGTAAGGGGAAGCCAAGACATCTTCATTAATCTGTGCTTTGTAGTTTGCACCATATTTTAGTCGAGTATAGCTAAGTTGTTTCTGAGAACTATCACGGCAAAAATATGTCTACAACATCTTTAAGAGCCAAGCCTACCATGTTCCCAACGCCGCTCCTAACCATATACAAGGGGTTGACGTGCATGAAAGGTGATTGGGAGACTCATGGCTCTGTTAAGATCTTGAAATATACAGCATGTAATAAGGCAGTATAAGCCTAGTACTATTTCCGAATTTGTATTACACTAAATTGCTCATTCGTTTTCTTTATTTCTTTATTTTTAATTTTTGTCAAAATCCATATAATGGTTTTTACACTGCACTATGTAATGTAATATGATGCTGGACTGAGACTAATAATGGTGAGTGCATGAGTGACTAAGTAATTAAGTGGTTACATATGTTCATTAAAAAGAATAAAAAAATCTGAGTGATCATGTCCTACATTAACTAATAGTGAAACTGATTTATTAATATAACTAGTTGAAGAACCGTGAGTTACGGCGGTTTTTGGTGATGAATACATTAAATATATTACAATTTATTTTAAAAATATTAACTACAGTCTACATGAATGATTATTTCACATAACTCCAAAATTCTACTCTAAATTATTTCCTGCCTCATAATGATATTTGTAGTTACTTAAAACAAAGTGTATTTAGGTTAGATTTGCCATTAACAAGATATTTAGGTTAGAATTTGGCATCGAAACAGAGAGGTTGGAAAAGTAAAAAAAATGTACTACCACATATAATTTTATTTAAAAAAAAAAAAAAAAAAGAGGTCGTGTATTAAAAAAAACGTCAAATGATAATTCACGAATGCAAAAACAAACCAAAAGAAAAAAAGAAAAAAAAAAAGGCATGAGTATACTGATGTTGGAGAGAAAAATTTGATAAGAACAAACCCCATATTAAGAGAATAGAATTATTCTTGTATTGTTATTATTGTTGTAAAAGAAGATTCTATTTGGCCCCCCTACAAAATTGTAGTTTGCTCCATGAAAAATAAAAAATAAAAATAGTTACCTAACCCATATTTGTGACTGGTGGTCGCTTCCAAAGAAACTTCCATGTTTACTAGCGAAACAAAAACAAATCCCTTAACAAAAAAGAAAAGAAAAGATAAAAAGTGTGTTTTATGAGACACTTTGGTTGTTTGCTTATATGAGACCTAATTAAAAGTTTGGAACTTCGGCATTTGAGTGTTGTTGTATTGTTACTTAATGGATTTTTTTTTTTTTTTTTTTTTTTTTTTGTTAGCAATATGACTTTACAATTGAGCATAATTATGGATTATAATATTTTTATGCTGTAATAAATTCTCAATTAAAATATTTAAATGATCGATTTAGAGAATATATATATATATATATATCTATATATAAATATATATAGGTAAAGTTTAAAGAAAGTTCAATTAGAATTTGAAATTAGAATCCAATTTTGCGCTATGTGTCTAAATTTATGTGGGACCACACCATAATTATCAACTTAAATTTATGCTATGTGTTCACTTAAGTGGATAATTATGGTGTGGTCCCCACATAAATTTGTGCTATGTGTCCACTTAAGTGTTTTAATCTTTGTTTCAAGTGAGTTAATGAGTGCAAAATACTAAGAATCAAATATTAACAAACTATAATATAAATAAATATATATATAAATATATATATATATATATATATAAAATCAATCACATATATTCAATAAAAATCACCACATAACAAAGATCACCACATGTTCTATCTTATTAAAAATTAGAAAAAAATTATCAAAAAAGTATTAAATTTAGGTAAGAATTTTAATATGTGATTAATTATGTTTATTTTTTTATAAAATAATTTGACTAATTATTTATATTTTTATGATAAAATTTGTGGTTAATTTTAAATGTATCTATACGTATGCATGTATTACATACTATTTTTTTTAATAATTTGACTAATTATTTATATTTTTATAATAAAAATTGTATTTAATTTTAAATTTATCCATACGTTTGCATATTTTACATGCTAGTATATATAAAATGAGTAACTTATTCGTCACTCAGATCTATATTCAAGAGACATACATGAGCTTTTTTAAAATTGACTATATTTTTGTATGTTTGTAAGCTGGTTTTATCTTCAAGGATTTATAAGTCATGAAATGCTATTGTTCAAAACGGAACTTCACAATTATGAGAACATTATAGTTTAAAAATCTGAACTTCAAGAAATTTTAACTATTTTGTAATTGAATCAATGGCTAGTAAGGACTGGAAAATTAGTAGTACGCTGATTGTTTATAAAGTTGTTATGCATATATTTAATCCTCCAGTTTCTACTCAACTATGAAATGAGTATTCTCAACCTTAAATATTTTAAAATTAGGTTTTGAATAAAATGAAAGATGATATTTTAATGAACTCTTAGATTTTGTTTATTAAAAGGGTAATAGATGATTTTCAAGATTTAAATGTATATTGAATTTCATTTCTACATATCAAAAATGGTTTGAGTAAAAATGTATTAAGAAGCTATTATTTTTAGTCTCTAAAATACATACTAGTTTTTTTTTTTTATTAATTCAATATTGATTTTAATATATTTCTTATTCTTGAACGGCCAAAATATTTTATTCATGTTTTGGTTCCCCCTAAGATAAGATTTTAGTTCTGTCCCTAGTTGTTGTGCTACTAGATTTTTCTGTGTTTTATCTTAAGATACACCTAAAGGAATTCTGGATAAGACAAGGGAAAAAAACGTTGCTTATCAAAAAGAAAATGGAAAAAAATTTTCTTTTTCTTTTTCTTTTTTCTTTTTGTTTGAATGTTATAGTGCGCACATTTTGTTGACCTTGCAAAATTTGTGGAAGTTTATCAATACTTGGGCACCTTAGTGGTTTGGTCAATCACTAACAATTTTTAATATATATCGTGCAAGAAATTTTTAATAATTATTGGTAGATTATTAGTGAATTTGATGTCTATATATTCTTGTGAAACGTCTGGAATTTGATAAGCTTATTTTCTTGTGAAACTATAGAGGGGGAATCCGGGGTTTTCAAAGAAAAGGTTGAATTAGATGATGCAAACAGGTCAGTAACTCTTGTTGGTATTGAAGGAGATGTCATGAAGGATTACAAGACCTTTAAGCCCATCTATCAGGTTGTTCCCAAGGGTACTGGCAGCTTGGCCAAATTGAGTATTGAATATGAGAAACTCAGGGAGGATGTGCCAGCTCCAAATAAGTATGTCACTCTGATGGTTAATATCACCAAAGATCTTGATGCACACATTATGAAGGCATAGTAGAAAGGATGTAATCCTTAGTGCTTGTGTAATATAAGCATAAGACTTGCAGTGAATTTAAGCAAGTTGTGTAAGTGTGTAACTAGGTTTTGAGATCAGAACTCTCTAATGAAGCTGCTATGGTGTGTAATAAAATAATAAAGGGTGGTTGCCAAAGGCTTGTAGGTCAAATGGCACATCCAACTCCTTGTGTGAGGCATGTCATGGTCAAATGGAGACTCAATCCTTTTACCTAGAAGAAAAAAAAAAAAAAAAAAAAAAAACTTTGACGTGTTATTACTTTTTTTTTTTTTTTTTTGAGAAGATGTGTTATTACTTGTTATGATTAGAGTGTATGGTTTCTCAATCATCGCTTGACTCTTTTTAGTTGTAAAAATGAAAATTCAAAAAAAATCATTCACTCAAATTCTTTTTTCAAAAAAAAAAAAAAAAAAAATCAACCAAATGGAGGTTTTATTTATTTATTAATTTAGTTAGCCTTTTAGATTAATAAAATTGTGTCATTATAACGTAATTTTTTGCATGAAATTTGTTATGTTATTTTGTAAGTACTATTTTGTTAAAATTACTTGAAGAATGAGTTTAATTGAGGTTGCTAATAATTTTTCTGGTTTCTAAGAAAATTGTGAGGAAAATAATAGGATTATATTTTGTATGAATGATTATGTTTGATACTGATTTGTTTATTAAAAAAAAAAATGTTTGATGTTGTTTTGGGTTATTGAAAATTTTGAGAAACTTTTCTACAACTCAGCTTAGGTTTAAATGGATGAGCTTTTTTTTATTCTTTAAGTCATGAATGAAGAAAAATTCATCCAAATTTTTTTTGGAAGGATTGAAGTTTTAATTTAAAGGGTTTTAAATTTATGAGTAGGGTGAGTAGGATACCTAAATTTTGATATCCCATAATTTGGGGATCTCGTTTGATGGGTTTGTTAGGGCCATATTTTATTGTAATTGGCTAATCTTTTGACAAAATGCACTTTACTTGTAATTTGGTAGATCTAAGATGGGTTTAGTACTTCAAGAAACATGTTGTTGAAGTAAAGTATTAAAAACATGAAGATTGGTCCAAGAAACAAGTGAAGAAAGTTGTTCATTAAGTCTCGACAGATAACTCAACAGATGCCTACTATCGAGACTTAATGTGAAGCTCGATAGATAGCTCGACAGTAGCTCGATTTATCGAGAATTACAATTTCAGAATTTCCAAATCTGAAATTCGGCCTAGTCATGTATATTTGTTTGAGGTTTCTTTTCTCACAATCCTAGACATATATAAGGCTTATTTTAAAAGCCGTCACATACAGATACAGAGACCAAGAGACTTATTTTCTCAGTGTGAAGCTATTGTGTTTGTACACCATAGGGTTTTGTAACCGAATACTTCTAGATCTTCATTGTTGATGAAGTGAAGAATTTTGCAGCCAACAACATTTGTCGAAGTTGCTGGAGTTAGTCACGTACTTGGGATCCATGCAAAGGGTTAGTCACAAATTGGAGGTTTGTGCATCAATGGAAAGAAGGCTACTACAAGATCAAGTCCAATTGGGTATTGAAGCAAAGGTTCAACTGTAAGTTGGTATTTCGGGATAGGCCAAGGGTAGTTGGTAAGATTCTTTATACTTGTAACCGCTTGATTGTTGATTAGTGGATTCTTGGGAGTGGTGACCTTAAAATCACCTGGTGGAGTTTTTTCCTTACGGGATTTTCCCCATTTGTCAACAAATCACCGTGTCTAATTTATTTTCCACTGCACTTAGTATTTTTGATGATTTGTTGGTGCCTTCACATTTTGCATGCAATTTAACCTAATTAATCAACTTGGGTAATTGAATTAATTAACTAGGGTCAAGCTATCTTAACCCAACAGGGTTTAATAAGTGCTGCTTGTTTCCTTTTGTTACATATTAACTTTGATCTTGACATGTGATGTGTAAGGTGATTTAAGGATTGATGTGGGATTAGGTTAGGGTTTCTTTAGTCTAGAAATACAAGTAAAAGCTAGTCACACGGTTAGGCAAACTTGGGTGCTTAGCACCTTTTCAAGATTGTACTCCAACTTTGGATCAGTTTAGGCTGATTAAAACTTTATAAATGGGGTCTCAAAGTGGTTCTTAACCCATTTAAAACTTAGTGGTGACTCCTTCTCTCACTTTAGTTAGCGAGGCTTACATTGTACTATAGACCCATGTGTAGGATGGGCCCACACTAGACAACTCTTAAGAGAATTATTCAGTTAGTAGACATGGTGGCATTCATTTGCTACAACTTGGGCTTTTCCAGTTACCTTACCCTTCTCTCTCTCTCTCTCTCTCATGTTATCTATTGATTCGTCTCCATCTTGAAGTCCTTCTATCATATCAAGGTTTCTCCATCTCTTTCTTTATTTTATCTCACTTGCACAAGTATCATTCCTCATCCCCCTTTAAAGTCGGTGCTTGCCCTTAAGGACATAATTAGGATTTTTTGTTGAATATGTGCCAGGCTTGGGGCTTCACATATCAAGGATAACTGTGTGACCTTGGAGGTAAAAAATACTCAGACTTAACAAAAATTTCTTTAAATCAATTTAAAAGTTGTTGCAAGCTCATTTGAAATTAACTAAAATAATTTGATTTTGTAAATCTCCCAAGGTCTTCCTATCTTTGGGCTCACATTACTCATATACTTCCTTAGTTGGCTACTCTTGTTCATAGACATGACTAGCCAAACTCAAGGAATTGCATATAACTTGCATTTCCTTCATCACAACTAGAGACCTTATCTCTTTTTTTAGTTTCTCCAAGCATCCTAACTATTTGTTTGTTTAGACCCCTGTAAACCAAATTTGTTTAACCTAATTAATTAGCTAAGTAGTTACTTAAGTTAATTATTCAGATCTAGGTTAAACTCAAGCAATCATATCATAAAGTGTGGAAATATAAAAAAAGATAGCAATGTGATGACCTAGGAAAACCAATGAAACCAACAGTTTTAAGATAAAAAACCTGGGGAGGATTTAACATAAATTATCCTCAAGGCAACAAATTCACTATATAAAATGGAAGTTTTACTGTAAAGTTGTGATTTACAACTATATTTTATGTTGGCTTTATTCCATGACAAAAAGTGTTGTAATTGCTTTAATTTTGTTCCTTGTATTTTGTGGGATTTTATTGTATTGGGTTTAGTATTAAGTTGGTGAAGACTTAAGCTTAATTGAAGAATTAGTGGATTTCGCGAGAAGCTAACCCGCGAAAGAGCCACGTGAGGAGCACATGACTGGAAGCTGAAGAGTCGTGCCAGGCTATCAGTTTCACAATTGTTTCGCGGGTAAGGCCTTCCCGCAAGGTAGTCGCAAAACATTCTGTCTGGAGGATTTTTTAGAGTAACTTCCTTACCTTTCACCCATACTATATATACCCTCATTACCCACAAATGTAGATGAGGCTATTTAGAGGGAAAAACCCTAGATAGGTTTTCTACAACACACACACCCATCTTTTAGAGAGAGAGCTACTCATTCTTAGTGAGAAATCATTGTAGCCTCTTCTCCATCCCTCTCCCATTGTCATACCTTGAGAGCAAATTTGTACCCAAACACAACTCACACCTATTCAGAATGTAGAGAGTGTTTTGGAGCTTGGGAAGCTTTGGGGAATTCTCAAAAGAAGCCAGTGAGGCTTGGCGGATGCAATTGGGTGGATTGCGGGATCCGGAAAGCTAGACAAGACACGGTTCCAAGAAGCCTTGTTGGAGTAGGAGCTTGGAGGGCTTAAGTACATCGGGTAGAATAGGCTTAGAGGGTCTCTTCCTAACCCATGTATCCAACTGATTGTCTAATGGATCGGTTACCTCTTGGAGGGCGGCGGAGATGTTTTTTGCCGAGTTCTTCGGTTTCCTCTTCGATAACACATCGGCATGTTATCTTGTGTTTGCATTCTCTCTTCCCTTACTCTTGTGCTTTACTTTTATTGTTTGTTGTTCATGTTTATGCACTAGAGTAGTATCGGTTGATTGCGTTTCATTTACTCTTGTTCCGCACTTAGATAAGTTAGAGTAAAAGCAATTTAGCCGTTATTTTTAATTGGGGGTCTAAACAAGCTCTTATGTTTTCACACAATTTAGAGCTATCATTTACAATAGATTTTTTCCCTAAATCTAAAACTACCTATTGTAGTACTTACTCATGTGACCACACATAGCTCCAAATCCACGGATTCTTCTATCTAATTTTGTTGAACACAAACACTCACGTTTGTGACTTTGAGATCCCACTCAAAGCTTTAGACCATTAGTAGTAGTTGATCTTGTAGCAGCAATTTTTACAACACTATATCTTGAGTTTCTTAAAAGAATATTGCTGGATCTTGTAGTACTTACTGACGTGACCACACGCAACTCCGAATCCACGGACTCTTCTATCTGAATTTGTTTAAGACAAACATCCACGTTTGTGACTTTGAGATCCCACTCAAATTAAAGTTTTAGACCATTAGTAATAGTTGATTTTGTAGCAGCAACTTTTACAATACCAGATCTTGAGTTTCTTAAAAGAATATTGCCGGTAGAAGATTTGAGAGAGCTTTGGGTACAAAAACACTAGATCTACAATTGGAGGCACAAGATGCACTCTTCTCTCTCTAAAATCCCTTCCCAGGGTTAGCTTATAATGTCCTTTAAATACTGCAAAAAATGATCGCAATTTGGGCTTGAAAAGGTCAAGTTATGGGCTTTTTACATTTGCTGTTTTTTGCTGATTTGCGACCCTCGACCAATCAAACAGCAATCGAGAGAACCAGATTGCATCTCACATTTTTTCATCCTGAACTTGAGTGTTTTGTCTTGGACTTGAAAGTACATCATTCTAACTCAATGAGACTTACTTTTTATCATGGTTTGCCAACACTACAAACTCAAACCCTAACAGCAACCATTGTTCCCCCATGTCTGCCTTTAATATTCTTGTTTCTAATACCGATTGATATGAACACAATGGTTTTCTTTTTTTTTGGTTGCTTCAAGGAGCCAAAGACCTCCTCATTTGATAAATTACACTTATTTGAGAGAGTTTAAACCTTCACAAACACACAAGGGTTTAGTGAAATAATATCTGATGATACTTCATTAATAATTCTGGAATTTATATAGATAATGAAACTGACGTTCAATAAACTCAAACATTGCTCACTCCTATTATTTCTCACGCCAACCTCTTGATATTCTTGCAACCCCAAATAAAATAGGTGCCTACTATAATTGTTTATTGTGCCGAAGTGTAATAATATATATATATATATATTTATATATATATATATATAAATTTTCAAAATCAATATGTTTTAGTTTCATGCACATTTTCCTATTTATATTAAAATCAACATTTTCATAGTTATATATATATATATATATATATATATGTATGTATGTGTAAGACTCCAAATCCAACATTTGGCAACATTTTTCATGCAAAATAAATAATTTATTTGTTACTTTGCATGAAAAAGTGGCCAAATATAGGAAAAAAAAAAAAAGCAAATTATTAAATGCTTAATTAGTATTTCGATAATATCTTATGAAGCCTATTAAAATATATGTAGCCAACCCTAAATTTTCATTTGAATCTGTATTGAACTTACACGTTCGTGTATCTACATTTTTCTTTTCATTTTTATGCTGCATTTATAAAAGAATTCAAAAATCTTAAACATAATGAAACACATACGTAATCTGCACCATATACGTATGATGGAGCTCTGGAAGAATTCTGGACATTCTTCTCAGTTTTTTTTTTTGATAAAAAATCAATTTATTATCGCTTATAATGCCTACGTTAAGGAAAAAAGTAAGCCCCTCCCCTACCTTTTGGCTTCAAACTCATGAAGAAAATTGACATACTCGCAATTCTTGATCGATCAAGAATTGAATAAATAGGATTGAATAATGTCAAAAGCTCATAAAGAGATGATACAAGACTTTCGGATATTCATGTTGAATGGAATAATTCAAATGCAAGTCCTATAACTGCAGTTGAATAATAATAACATTTTCGTAATTTAGTAGGCTCAGGCCTAGGCTAGCAGTACTGGTATTTGGTACGTAGCTAAAAAAATATGCTTCTGCTTCACTTCTTAATTCTTATTCCTTAACACTCATTTTTTCCCTTTGATTTTCTTTTTTATCTTTTGGATAATTGGTGTTTTATTTTAAATCCTCCAGTTCGATAAATATTTTTTGTTTTGATTTCAGTTCTAGGTTGTGTTACTAACATAGCGACGATATAACTAGCACATAATACAAGAGACAGACATACAGTTCTTCTCTTCTTTTTGCTAACATTAACAGCCAAAAAAAAAAAGTTCCATATTAGCCACAAAAAAAAGTTCCACGTTTCGTACACTTGGTTAATGATTCATGAGTTAAAGTCCTCATGGAAGATGCTATCTATAAATTCGGACATAATCCTCAAAACAACTCAGAATCCTAACAACCACTTGGATGGCCCTCATTTGCATTAACATGTGTTTCATGCTTTTTAAAATCTTCATTTATTGAGTTTTTTTATCTTAGACATGGGTGCACGATTTGGTGGTGACTTTATAAGAAAAGACAAATGCTAAAATCACTATATTTTTATTCAAATTTCAAATAGTTTAGCCCTAGTTCACAAAATATAAAAATTAAACTGTGATTAGTATTTGGCAAATCCCGATGAGGTGGACTTCAAACCAATTGAGAGGTGAGGATTCCAGCAAATTTCATTTGAGACTTAATTTAATCTTGAGTAGTTCAAGATTTGGTGATAACCTCGATAAACAAAAACGTTAATATGGATTATAGTTTGATTTGGG
>JARYZH020003225.1:0-11776 GCA_030021035.2 Notholithocarpus densiflorus
ATTTACATGCTAATGAGAATTGGTGGAAGAATAAAATGAAGAAAAAGTGGTCCAGGCCTGTTAATTCAAAAACCAACATGAAAAGAAGGGTCTGGAGACACGTGAAGTGCAAAGAAAGAAAAAAAAAAGAAAAACGAAAATTAAAGAGGGGTAAGGGCTAAGAGACAATCTAACGTGGAGATAAAGATCTGCATTATGGGCTTGAGTCCTAATTGCTTACTTGTCTACTTGGGTTCTCTAGTGTTTCACGGAATCCATTTACGAATTGTTATAGGACAATTGGGCCAGGGTTTTAAACTTACATGCTTTAGGTCGGCGTGTCTTTGTGTTATATATATACAAGCATACAGAAAAGTGAGACAGCTAGGGGGCTGTAGCGCAGGAAGCAGGCAGCTGCATGTGGCTTCTTCTATGGCTTTTTTATAGTGCTGTGACTATTTCTATCTCTATTTTATTTGTCTAGTTTAATGTAATTAGGGTTGAGGATGAAACCTTGTTAAAGGATTATCAGTAACATTTATGTGATTTGATTTTTCCCACAATAGTTGTTCTTTAATGATATAAATTGTTCTTGCTTCATATCAATTGACTAAGATGAGACTCTAGATATGAGTTCAATAATGTTTTTCTCATGATTTAGGATTTATCTTAATTAATTGAATGCTTGGTTTATAATTTCTTGATTTTAAAATTTGATATCTTTTGTGATTTGTTTGGCTACGGATACAATTGATGATTTAATTTTATACTTAGAAAGCGAAGAAGAGCATGCTTTACATTTTTAAACATAAGTTTTAATGATGCTATTTTTCATCATAGCAAAATTGATTTCTAGATTATCATGCAGTGGTTGGGAAAAATCAATGATCATATATATATGCTGATATGAATTAATAAAGCGGATTCCAAAATCTTAATTCTTTTGTCTAGATTGTTTACATCTCTTTACTGTTTTATATTATATCTTTGCTTAGTTTAATTATTTGCTTATTATATTTAATTGCAAACAACCAATTTTTATTAAACTAGATTAGGATTAATTTGGTTAAGATTTGATTAATTTTCCTACGTTCATTCAAGTCTCTGTGGGTTCGATCTTGTTCTTGTCAAACTATACTTCGGTACGGTTCGTACACTTGCGAGTACTTTAAAATTTCACAAGAAGTTTTTGGCGAGTGCATAATAGATAATCCGATATGGGTGTTTTGTAAAAGTGGTTGTGTAAAATATAAAAAGTAGGTTCTTAAGCTAAAATAGACAGAAAAGTTTTGACAAACTGATGTGAATGCTCTAAGCTGGCTTATAAGTCCATTCTAAACATGCACTTTATGCCTCTAACAAGACCCCAAAATTAAAAGCATCGTGGAGTCAGTGGTGGAACCAAGATTTCAATTTAGGGGGCAAGATTTGCAAAATCTATCTCAATACGAGTTTGTTTAGAATTTGATACGGACTCATTATCATGCTCACGATTTTCCATAATTTCAATTACAAATTAAGTACAAGTATATATGTTATATCATTAAAATAAAGAAACAAAAATTAGCAATTCATAGTTACTAAAAATCAAAGTAAGAGATTAATCTAAATACATTAAATTTAAACATCTAATTTGATTCCTTCAAAAAAATTAACAAAATAAATCAATCTAAAGCACTAAGATAATAGCAATATACATATGAAGCTGTATATAACCATTGTCTTGATTGCTTTTAAAAAATAGCTGGAATTTAAACACCCCAAATTTCCATTTGGACTCTTTGGCTTATTCGGCCGATAGAGTTCTTTAATCTATTGGCAAAAATAGAGAATGGGTTTCTAATAGACTAGACAGACTTCTAGTATATTCAGTTTTGCTCTCTTCTAGAAACTATATATATATATATATATATATGTATGTATGTATGTATGTATGTATGAGTGTATGTGAGAATTTACTTATTACTTATTAGAGACCTTTTTATGCGTGATTTAGAAGTGATCATGAACATGTTCTCTAGTCTAACATTTTTTCCCCTGAAAATATAAATATAAAGTGCCCTTTGCCCCTGGTGTAGGGCAGAAAAGGGAAAAGGAGTACTAGAATTCATGATGATATTTAAGCATGCAATGCTTAATATAACATGTGGTTTTGGGATAGTATATTGTATAATTAAAGGGTTTCTTATGATACTCTTTTACTAATGTAAGCATTTGCCACCGTCTTAAAACTAGTATGTAGCTTAAGAAAATACCATCATTGTACATAAATCATAAATGTCTAATTGATCAGTTCCTAGTATATATTGACCACAATTGTAGGTGGTTCATGTTCTGCTTTTGCGTGGGCTGCAAGGGCTAGTGGAAAGACAGATTACATTTGTGGTGGCTCTTTTCCAAAATCCCTGGGCTTTCTGGAATTTGGTCCCCAATTTATTTGTATTCTTGATTGGGTATAGCCAATATGGGAGACCCCTAGAGTGATTTAAGCTTCGATGGATCACACCTTAGTTCTGGTTTCTATAGGACTGCCTCGAAGTAGGCCTAGCCGAAAAGGCGTTGCTACAGCCGAGTTCCCTATTTGAGGTTTGAGCAAGACCTCAAAGATCCCCAAATTGTATTCCCGCTTTCTCTCATATATCTCTCTCCCTAATTTTGTTCCAACCCTTGATCTTTGCCCCTCCTCCTCAATTTATACCCTTGTTTTAGTGGGAAAATCATGATGAGGGAATATCCGGTCTGACGGTGGGTCCCTCCACCCATGAGGTCTGGGTGGTTTCTTAAGTCTTGTCCACTGTTCCACCGTGTCATGTCACGTATCAGAGAGGGGACCCACTTTTTGCCATCGAGGTAACACTCTAGTAACTTGTGCTCGACGTCGAATCCTGTGTCCGGCTGGTGGATTCCCCCAAGGCATTACCTTATGTCTTCGGCTTATATGGGCTTTTGTTGGAAAGTTTTGCTGAGGTGGGGTCCCTTACCTAGGATGGTTCGTTATACTCCCGGCTAGCATGGACCTATTTAGGGCTGAGACAGTCCTAAAATGGGCCTAAATTGTTTCGGGAATGGGCCCACTCTTTTCGGCCCACCCATAACATTCATATTTTGTATTGTTGGAAATACTTTGAAGAAGCAGTAACCAGAAGAGTAGCACCAAATAGTTTTCTCCTAACTGTTCATCTTAAAGTAATAGTTTTTTTGTTTAGCAATACAAGTGGCTTACGTGCTAGTATTTGGTCAATTTAATCTATTTTTATCTCTCAAATGTCAATAATTTTGGTCGGTATTTCTTTAACTAATCACTATATCATTTCTGTGTAATATGTTTACAACTTCTACTTGCCAAAACTTCGTCCATGTATTAAAATGCCAACTAAACATATCATATGAGTCTTGAGAAATCTAATTTTGAATCACTTTTTGCATGACTCTGTAACTGATAGATTGAAAAGATAGGAAGCCAAGTTCTTATGATTATTGGTTTGCCAAAAAATGAACTTTTAAGACTGAGTTAGTGTTAGGATATATGTGAATTATGTTAGGAACATATGTCATTTAAAATTGGCTAATCCTTTGACAAAACGCACTTTACTTGTAATTGAGTAGATCTAGGATGTGTTTAATGCTTCAAGGAACAAGGTTTCAAGTTCAAGTGTTAAAGCCATGCAAATTTGTCCAAGAATCAATTGAAGAAGTGCTGGATTTTAAAGCTCGACAGATAGAAACTATCGAGGTTTAAAAGGCAGCTTTTGCCTGATGCTCGATAGCTGCTCGATAGATACCCTATCTATCGAGATTTACAAAAATTAGATTTTTAGTTCTGATTTCATTCCAATTCGTGGGTACATGTTTAGGCTTTCTTTTCTCACAATCCTAAACATATATAAGGACTATTTTAAGGGCCGTCAAATGTTGCGTGAGTGTGAAACAAAGTTTTGTTCATGCAAATTGTGACCGGGGATAGAATTTGCCCTAGTTCATCTTTATCTTGAAGAAATTGTTGTGTTTGTACGTCGTTGGGTTTTGTGACCAAGGAGCTTCGTGATTTTCATCGTGTTGATGAATTGAAGAACTTTGCAGCCAACATCTTTCTTAAATTGGTGATTAAGTTACGTACTGGGATCTGCGCATCTATTGGTTAGTCACGTACTGGGAGCCATGTATTGAAAATGAGAGATTGTCACTACAGAACAAGTTCAATTGGGTATTAGGGTAGGGGTTCAACTGTAGGTTGGTATAAGGTATTGGGATTCCTTTACCTGTAACCGTTTGTTGTGATAATTGTGAATTCTCGGGAGTTGTGACATTAAAATCACTTTGTGGGGTTTTTGCCTTGGAGGTTTTCTCTATTCGTAAACAAATCACCGTGTCAACTTTCTTTTTCGCTGTATTTTTACTTAGTTGGTGATTTGTTTGTGCTATCACGCTATTGCATCTTAATTAACTTAATTAATTCACTTGGCTAAATTAATTGGTTAATTTATCACAAGGGGTCAATACATTCTTGGCCTATCAAGTGATATCAAAGTCGACACACTCTGATTAGGTTTTAATCTTTGCTGTGTGATCCATTGACCCCTATTTGTCATGGATAGATGATAGTCTCTTATTATATCTCCTTTATTTGATGGCACTAACTATACTTACTGGAAAGTACGCATGAGAGTTTTCTTGCAGTCATTAGATGAAAAGGTGTGGCAAGCTGTGGAGATAGGCTGGACTAAGCCAAAGGAAGTGTTGGCCGATTGGGATGATGCTAAGATTAAGGCGGCTAACTTCAACTGTAGGGCATTGAATGCTTTATTCAGTGTGGTCACAAATGAGGAGTTCAAGAAGATATCCTCCATTGAAATTGCGAAGGAAGTATGAACCATTCTCCAGACAACCTATAAGGGAACCAAGGTTGTCAAAGACTCGAAGCTTCAGAGGTTCACTACAAGCTTCGAAGAGATCAAGATGGAGGAGGATGAGTCGTTCGATGAGTTCTATGCCAAGCTCAAGGACATAGTAAACTTAGCTTTTAATCTTGGGGAAACCATTCCCGAACCCAAGATTGTTAGAAAGGTGCTTAGATCTCTACTCGAGAGATTTCATGCCAAGATCACCACTGTTGAGGAATCAAAAGACATCGACAAATTCCTTTGACAGAGCTGATTGGCAATCTGCAGACCTATGAGTTGGGTTTGTCTAGGATCGGGAAATCAAGCAAAAGCAAGAGCATGGCGCTGAAGGCTAAGAGCAGTGACACAGATGAGTCTTCAGATGATGAAGATTCTAAAATGAAGTTCTACATCACAAGGCAATTCAAGAAGTTCATTCTACCTCTTTCAGTTAAAAAAGAAAAAGAAAAAAGAAGTTCATGAAGAATGCCAATGGGAAGGGTTTCGACAAAGACCGCAAGCAATCCAATTCGTCTTAGTTCAAGAGTCAAGATAAAGGGAAGAAGGGTGCTAGGGATGGCGGTCAGTACACTGTTCCTTCAGGACCAAAGTGTTTTGGGTGTCAAGGATTCGGTCACATGAAACAAGAGTGCCCTATGTATCTCAAGACCATTAGGAAAAGTAAGGCACTTGCTGCTATTTTGAACGACACTGAGCTTGAGGATGACTCGGATAATGAGGATGATGGAATCTTGAATGCCTTCACTGCTATAGTTGATCCTACTGATGGGGGTTCAATAACCATAGATGATGAAGAGGACTTGGTGGATTTTAAGTTTGAGAAAATGGATGATCAAGATGATATCCATACAGCCTATGAAAAATTGTACAAGGTTTCTGAGAAGCATGAGAAACTATATAGGTTGGGCACTAAGAAACTGAGTGATGTGGAACTCGATTGAGAAGAGCTTTCCACAAAGTTTGATGAAGTTAATCAGACTATTGGAGCACTACGGTTTAAGAACAATTTCTTGGCTGAGAAGACCAAGAAGCTTGAGGCAGGGTTGTTCCAAGTCAGAGCTCAGTTGAAGAGGACTTCAAGTGCAAAGCTTGATGAGATGCTCAACCTTCAGAGATCTGCTTCCGATCGAACCGGTTTAGGGTATGATTTCTCTTCTCCTAATATTGCTTCCTTTAGTACTACTGTTTTTGTTTCTCCTGCTAATAATGTTGAATTTGAGAACATTGATGTTAAAACTGTTTTAGCTAGTGAGAATATAGATAAGAGTAAATCTATCTTAGGAGGACCTCCTAAACTTGCTAAGAAAGAGACTAAGAACCTTAAGGCTAAGAAGGGAAATACTCAAAAGCCCAAGCAGAAGAAGTAGCATCTCTGCCATCACTATGGAGCAACTAGACATACTCGACCTAATTGCTATAAGTGGCTAGCCACTCAATAAAGCGACAGTATGATCTCATCGGGAAACCAGAATTAGTTTCCATCCTCCTTTGCTCCTCTTGGAGATCTATTCAAAGCCCTCATGTTCCTTTTGAACTTGAACGGTTTCAATTATTCCTCCTCATCACCGGTTCAAGGGTTTGCACAACGAAAAGGTTCTTCCAAGGTGGGGAAGGAAAAAGGCTCCAAGTGATTTAGTCGCTTTTTCTCTCTCCCTCTTTTTTGTCTGCTTGCATTACTTGTGTGTTTTGCTTTCCTATTTTGAGTCAGTCTAGTTTTATGCTTTGCTTTGTTTAACATGTTTTTGTTTGTTTGTTTTCAATTTTGCTTTATTTTGTTTTTCATAAAAAAAAAAAAAATCTGAAAAATACAAAAACAGTGTGTGTTTGTGTACATTGGTACTTGTGTACCTTGGATGGCCATTGAAATAAAGTTTTCTAAACTTTGTATCTTTTGTAGCTTAGATGAGCATCTCTATGCACAACTAAGCAAATGAGCTTTGTGACTCGTGTTTGTGATGAATAAGATTAAATAATTTCTTATACTTGACACTCGTATCACTCTTTTTGACGGGTAGGACTAGAAAATTCTAAGAGAAATGTATAAATAAACATCTCACCACTATTGCCCGCCAATCATGAAATGACATCTGTATGCTTCAGATAGCAAAAATGCAATGTCAAAAGCTTAACATAATTGGGTATTTCTTTTCTCTCGCTTATATGCCCATGCATGATATGTTTATTAAAAGAAAACATGCAAAGAAAAATAAAAGCAAAAAGAATCAAAATGTTTTATATATGATTGCAAGCGTGTCTTTTAGGAGATGTGGGAGTTATAGGATGTAGCTCGAAGGTGATAGTCCCCATCATGCAGTTATGATTGTGTGTGAGTTAAAGTGATTTTCTCATATCTCAAATCGTCATAACATGTAGAAACTTATGCAATCTTGCGATATTTTTTCACACACAACACGCAATATTCTTTACTACTCTTGATACATGTGTAGGTACAATGTGATTTGGCCATCACAAGGAATACATGTGTTAATGTATACTTACTAAACTGTCTTAACTTGTTTTTGAAATATAAAATTGGTTAGACTTGTTTTATGTGTGTTTGTATTTTGGATCTAAATGCTTGACATTTTTTTTGTTGAGAGATGATTTTAAGAGTTTAAAATGTTGTTTGAATCTTTGGTTAAGAAGCATGTTTGATTCCATTCATGTTTGTGTTTTTCTCTTCTTGAAAAACTGTTTTTAAGCAATCTCGACAGCTAGGCTATCTATCGAGCCTCTTGAGCTTCTAATCTCGATAGCTGTTATCGTAATTTCGATCCATTGAGGTTTTTGAGATGCAATCTCGATAGCTGCTCGATAGATGCTCGATCCATCGAGGAAATTTCTGTATGCTCGATCTATCAAAGAAGTTTCTGTATGCTCGATAGATTCTTGATCCATCGAGCCCCTTTTGTTATAGACACCTCTCGATAGCTTCTCGATAGCTGTATTTGTCGAATTTTAAGTCTCGACACCTTTCGATACCTCTCGATCCATCGAGAAACTGAGATTTCTATATAAAGGGTCAGCGCGATTTCCATTTCATTTTTCTCGATTCTTTCTGACTTCTCACCTTCCCAAACACTTCTCTCTCACTCCAAACTTCATTCCCAGAAGCTTTTCGTCATAGATCAAGCTTTTCATCACTGGTTAGGGTCCTTAATCCTTCATTCTTCATGCATTTCATGCATTAGACCTAGGATTTTGGGTTTTGAATTTTTTTTGGGGTTTTTCAAAATTGATGAAGTTTTTGTGAAATTTTTGGGTTGGGTTATGTTTAAATGATCCTAAATGTTCATGCATTGCATCACATTTGCATTTTAACAATGATTCATGCATTTTAGATGTGTGTTTATTTTGTTGCAAGTATGTGTGCTGGTAGGTTTGGATTGGGCTGAGCCTATGATGATTTTAATGTTGCATGTCACATGTTCATGCATACATACCTTCATTTATCCTTATTATGAAATTGATCTGTGTTAGTGCTTTTTTGCGTGTTTCTTTCTATCTCTCTCTTTCTTTCGTTAGTTGCTCTATGGCACCTAAATGAAAATCTGCTCCGTCCCGGAACCCTCTTCGTTCCAGGGCATCTTCCTCTGATTCTACTCCATCCCATGTTAGGTTCCGTGATGATAAAGCCCGTAAAGACTTTTTGGAGAATTTTTCCCGACAAGGCATTCATCCGGAACGCCAAGTCATCTTAACAGATTTTTCCGATACTGACCTTCCCACTGTCATCTACAGTAGGGGTTGGGAGTCACTGTGTGGCATCCCGGTCATGTGCCTTTTCGTGATCATACAGGAGTTTTACTCCAACATGCACGGTTTTGACTATTCTGTACCTCATTTTGTTACTCGCGTTCGAGGTACGCGCATTGTAGTCATTCCAGATTTTATATCCGAGGTGCTACACGTAATGAGGGTAGCGCATCCTGACTACCCTAGCTGCGATCGTCTTAGGACTATATCCAAAGACGAACTCACGTCTCTATTCTGTGAGACGCCTTCTTCTTGGGGTGATCGTCAAAACACCCGTTGCTCGACCTTTGCTAAAGGTCCGAGATTCCTTAACATGGTGATGACATTCGTTCTCTATCCATTGTCTCACTATAACTCTATCATAGAGCCTCATGCTCGATTTTTGTTATCCCTCTTAGAGGATCTTTCTATTGACTTCCCTTCTCACCTCATCCTATCCTTTATAGATGTCTATAGGGATACAGTGACCCGTGATAAGCTCATTTTTCCTTCGGCTATCACGCGGATCATTCGCCATTTTTCCATCCCCTATCCCGAGTCGGATCACTTCTTTGTCATTTGTGCCATAGATGCGGCGATCGTTAGACGGAGTAAGTTTCAGCTTCGACCGAGGCGGCCACAGACTGGGACGGTGACTCCTATGACTTCTTTAGCTCCATCCACATCCGCTCCTTCTTCTTCTGCAGGTGGTGTGACTCTTGATGCGATCATGGCGCAGCTTCAGTGCATGGATGCTCGCCTTGATACTCTCAGTGATGAGTTGTGTCAGGTGAACACCCGTGTTGGTCGTATTGCACGATGACAGGCTCACCTTGGTGGCTTCGTAGAGTCTCCCTCTCCTTCTCCAGAGGCATCTAAGGACGAGGATGATGATGGTGAATCTGAAGGTGATGATGCTGAGGATGAGGATGCTAGCTCTTCCAGTAATGATGAGATGACTTCTTGAGTTACTTACCCTTTATCATTCATGACAAAAATTGAAAGTAGTTTTGGGATGAGAGTAGTCATGTATTTAGGGGGAGAGTTAGCATAGGACATTTTTGTTAGGGGTAGTGTTTATATTTTGAGGGATGTAGTAAGGTTATTATGTATTTTCTTTTCTTTCTTTTACTTTTACCTCATGTACACAGGTCTTGTGACCATTTGACATACATTGTACTTATCTTTTGATATATATATGTTGATGTATGTTTCTTCACCTATCTCTTCATGTGTTGTTTTTTTTCTCTCTTTATGCACATGCTTCTTATTACATGTATGCAATCTTTTTATTTCTGTTTCACACTAAGATGCCATGATGAGTTTTGTTTAAAGTGTTTCAGAAATACAGGTTGTCAAAGTCTTCCTTGCCATGAACTCTCTTCTTGCAAAGTTTTTCAAGAGTTTGTGTTATGATAGATTTTATTGTATTCAACAAGTGAGTATAAGTTGAGTGATTTATGACTTCTCTCATATTTAATTTGTTTGTTGTGGTTTTGTCATGGATTGCCAAAGCGGGAGATTGTTAGGACATATGTGAATCATGTTAGGAACATATGTTATTTAGAATTGGCTAATCCTTTGACAAAACGTACTTTACTTGTAATTGGGTAGATCTAGGATGTGTTTAATGCTTCAAGGAACAAGATTTCAAGTTCAAGTGTTAAAGCCATGCAAATCCGTCCAAGAATCAAGTGAAGAAGTATTGGATTTTAAAACTCAATAGCTAGCTCGATAGATAGAATCTATCGAGGTTTAAAAGACAGCTTTTGCCCGATGCTCGATAGATACCCTATCTATCGAGATTTATGAAAATCAGATTTTTAGTTATGATTTCATTCCAATCCGTGGGTACATGTTTAGACTTTCTTTTCTCACAACCCTAAACATATATAAGGATTATTTTAAGAGCCGTCAAAGGTTGCGTGAGTGTGAAGTAAAGTTTTGTTCACGCAAATTGTGACCGGAGACAAAATTTGCTCTAGTTCATCTTTATCTTGAAGAAGCTATTGCATTTGTACACCGTTGGGTTTTGTGACCAAGGAGCTTCGTAATCTTCATCGTGTTGATGAACTGAAGAACTTTGCAGCCAACATCTTTCTCAAGTTGGTGATTAAGTCGCGTACTGGGATCCGCTCATCTATTGGTTAGTCACGTACTGGGAGCCGTGCGTTGAAAATGAAAGATTGTCACTACAGAACAAGTCCAATTGGGTATTGGGGTAAGGGTTCAACTGTAAGTTGGTATAAGGTACTGAGATTTCTTTACTTGTAACTGCTTGTTGTGATAATAGTGAATTTTTGGAAGTGGTGACGTTAAAATCATTCGGTGAGGTTTTTGCCTTGGAGGTTTTCCCCATTCGTAAATAAATCACCGTGTCAACTTTCTTTTCCGCTGCATTTTTACTTAGTTGGTGATTTGTTTGTGCTATCATGCTATTACATGTTAATTAACTTAATTAATTCACTTGGCTAAATTAATTGGTTAATTTATTATAAGGGGTCAATACATTCTTGGTCTATCATGTTAGTTTGATTTTTCTAGGGTTTAAAGTGTTTCTCTGTATGAATTTTGGTATTTCTTTTTTCTCAGGAGTAAATTTCTATTGTCCACTTCATGATGGAAGGTTTTAAAATTTCAGTACTCGGGTTGGGAATTTTTGTTCTTGTGATTCCATCTTCATATGGAGTATCTGTCTCATGTATGATTGCATATGACGAAGGTGGCATTTCTACTGTGTTGGAGTCTCCTGAATGTTCTGAGTGGGTACTTTCCCGTGAATCTCTTCAAAATAAGACTGTGAACTGCCAGTCTGCCACACTTCAGGGGCATAGGGAATACCAAGAAGATCGTATCTTATGTCATCTTGACATGAAAATACCACGTCTTGGTACTCTCTCTTTCCTCCCTCTTCAAAGTTACCCTTACTTTATGACTGTTTATTTGTATTTTTGGATTTATAAATTTCAGATGTAACATGTGAAACTGTATTTAAGATCTGCTAGTGTTGTGGGGGAAAATGGGGAAATTACATTTTGAAGTCTTTAGTTTAGGAGTAGAACAATTTAAACCCTATAGTTTTCGAAAGTTAAAAAAAAAAATATATATATATATATATATATATTGAAACATATAGTTTCAAAGTAACAAATTAAAACCCT
>JARYZH020003226.1:0-11769 GCA_030021035.2 Notholithocarpus densiflorus
TAAGATGATATATCACCATCACAAAAAAAATCAATTTATATAATTATATATTACTTTTTCAAGTGGCACTAATCACATTCTTACCATATCAAATTATTAGCATTTTGTAGTAAAATTTGTAGTAATTTAACATATCTTTTTGTCTTTTCTCATGGAAATTCAATTATTGGGCCCCATTATTACATAAATTAATATATTTTAAAAAAACTTAATGCTCTTATACTAGACTAAATCCCTAAAGGGTGAAGCATCCTCTCTCTCTCTCTCTCTCTCTCTCCAATGTTTTGAACTTTGGTTATAAAATATAAACCCAAATTTTAAACACTTTGAAGAATAAAATTTTAAAATAAAAAAATTGTAGTTATACTCTTAAAACTTTTAGATTGATTTGTTTTCTCAATTTATTCTAACAAGTCAAATTAGGTGAGTGTTTAGATAGCGTTTTGCGCGTTTGGCTGAAAATTACTTGAGTCCCATGTTACTATTCACGAACCCCACAAAAAGATGAAAAAACATAGATGAATTATTTTGTATTATTCACGCTACTGTTCACGTTACTATTCAGCTGAAACTACAGTACTTTCAACCCAAAAAATCAGCTAGCTTATAAATTATTTAGCTACAGTACTTTCAGCAATAAGTTTTCAATTTTCAGTTTTTTAGCAAAATAAGCGATATCCAAGAATATATCTCTTACTAAATTTTATACTGTTCAGTTTTTAGTTTTCAGTTTTCATTTTGTACCGTTCGCGTTCTGAATTTTGTATATTTAGATAAATCTCTTACTTATTTTTTTATTTTGATCTCTGATATATAAATCTCTTACTAACAAGAATACAAAAATAAAAAAATAAATACAATTATACTCTTAAAACTTTTAGATTGATTTATTTTCTCAATTTATTCTAAGGGATCAAATTAGATGTCTGAATTTTGTATATTCTAAGGGATCAAAATTCCAAATATAACTTTATCTAAATTGTGATTGGGTCCACATATAACATTTGAATTTTTATTATTTTCATGCGATGAGCTAACAATATATGTGATCAAAGTTATTTTTACGAATAACCTTATTATTATTAATGGGGGAGTATAACACTAAGTGCTTAAGAATAACACTCAAAAAAAAAAAAAAAAAAAAAAAAAAAAAAAACTTTGAAGATTACCGAAGATGGAGTTGGTGGGGTTCCTGGCGACCTGGATCTTGGCGGCATCGCCTACCAAGCGCTCTATCGGAGTGAAAGCAACATAGGAGGGAGTGGTCCTGTTACCCTGATCATTAACTATTATCTCTACTCTTTCATTTTGCCACACTGCCACGCACGAGTGCGTCGTTCCCAAATCGATCCCCATCGCCGGACCCTCTCCATGGTCGGACATTGTCGTCGGGAATAGAATCCCAAAGACTTTTGTTAATCGAAACTAAAGTAGATGAAAGTAGACTATGACGCACTTTAGAACTGAAAGGTTGAAGGCCCTAAATACTTAACATGGGCAGGTGCTTTTAGAAAAAAGCTAAACGAAATAGAAGAAAGTAGTATGTATGAGACACTTTTGACAATGAAAGGTTAAAGACGGTACAATCTCTTTAACCCTTTTTTTTTTCTTGACAAGCTATATCCCTTAACCTCGAGGTTTCCTCCTTTCCATTTTTTTTTTTTTTTTTGACTGAAAAGGTAGAATTTGTATTAAATAATGAGATAAAAGTACATAGGTGTAAGTAAGGGTCCTGACGTACTCCAGGGCTATACATACTAGCCTGACACCTGGGACAAAGAAAAAAAACAAGAAATTACACCCATCCCTTCAAACAACTAATGTGTACGTAGGTTTGTCACTAACTTTTGATATTCATGCAAAATGGACCTCGCGAATGATAGTTTCAGGTCTAGGCTGGAAGTCCTCAAAACAAAACTTGTTATGTGCCCTTCATATTGCCCATGCAGCAGTCGTCCATCGCTCCATCTCATTTTTTGGTAGCTTCTCCAACATGCTTCGCGTCAAAAGGAAAAAATCTGTTGCACAGGCCTTGCTTTTTTGAATCTTACCACTAGGGGTGGCAATTTTTATCCAAACTCATGAACCCACCTAAAACCCACTTAATTTGGATAAGTCTTAACCCAATCCAATTAAATATTTGGGTTAAATGGATAAGACTCAAATGGATAATTTAATTAAATGGGCTTTGATGGTTAAACCACTGGGTACCCAATTACCCATTTAAAATTTAAAGTTTAATGCTAAAAAAACAAAAAGCCAAAACCCTAACAAACAATAAAACATCACAGCAGCCGTATATGGAGTTCTCCCCTTCTACATAGCCGCCTCTTCCTCTATCCAATGTAAATATTTTCTCCTCCATTTTCTAGGCATTTTCTCAGCTACCAAACTAGACAAAATCTAAACACCTTTCCCTCTTCGACTTTGCCTTGTAAAACACCCACAAAACCTCACTCACTCACGCAGAAAGAAGAAGATCACAGAATGAAAATTTGGGGAAAAATCGTTGGGCTATGATTTGGTTTCATGGTGTCAAAAGCAACATTGGAGGGATCCAAGACGATGTGCAATGATTCGAACTCCATGGCATCAAAACCATGGATCTCATCCACTCGAATACGTCTTACCAATCTGTAATTACTCTATATTTTCCTTAATTTTTTACTAGTCCTATGTTTGGTTGCCGAGAAAAGTTATGAGAAATGGAAAAATAGCTATCTTAGGTTCAGTTTGACGTTTGTGTATTTGCTATTGTGCTCTTTTTTAGGGCATAGTTTGTTTTGAGGGAAAATATTTTCGGGAGAATATTTGAATTTGTTTTGGATTGAAAAATCTATGTCATTTGCAATTTTGCACATTTTAGGTCAAGGTGGATAAAGACTTGAGAATGATACCTCAATTCTCATGATTTAATTAATATTTTTTTTACTTATCTTCTGTTTGGTTGCCAAGAAAAGTTGGGAGAAAAGAAAATCTGCAGGTTAGTTTCAGTGTTCTTATGTTTTGAGGGAAAGGTGAATTAGTTTTGCTATTAAAAAAAAAAAAAAAATCAAATGATTTGCATAGTATGGGTGTGAAAATTTATCACAAGTAAGAGATTTTCTTGTTGAATTGCTGAATATGAATTTTATAATGGGTTAAATGGGTTGGGTTGGTAATGGATAATTAATTTATATATAAACGGGTCATAAATGGATAAATGGGTAATTACACACCCAACCCATTTATGACCCAATCCGCCCATTTGCCACCCCTACTTACCACTGACCAGTCCCCACACATTACGAGCCAAGGGGCACACCAACATAGAGAAACGGTATAAGTGATGATTACACAACAATATGTACATTTACATATAAGTGATGTGTTAATTTTAATTCTTTTTCTTCTTAATTTCTATAATTTCTATGATGATTACACAACAAACATTGCTGTTAAAAAAAACACTCACACCAAAAAAATAAATAAATAAATTACATTTAAACATAAAAATTTGAGGAATATATAATATAAAATAAATTGCTAATATAATAGCGTTCACAATTTTGCTCTTAATTTGCTAAAAAAAAAAATTATTTTTAGCACTAAAAACAACAAAATGCATGCTGCATTGATGGTGTTAAAGCTAAAATTTTTAAACCCAAACTACAGTAAACTGCAAAAAAAAAATGATAGCTTACTATAGTTACAAAGTTATAAATTTTTTTTATTCCAATTCTCTCTCTTCTTCTATTTCTTTATCTTTTAGCTCTCCAGATTGTTCTCTCTCTTTCTTCTATCATTTTTTTTCTCTCTTCTCCTCAGACTCAAACCTTTTTTTTTTTTTTTTTTCTCTTCGCTCTCTCTTTTGTAGTAATTATGGGTTTTGTGGCCTGTTGTGGGAGTATTGGTGATAGGTTTTGTAACCGGTTGTGGGTTGTTGGGTTTAATGTCGTTTTATGCCTAGTGGTAGTGGTGGCAGTGGCTAGTGGTGTTAGGTTTTTGTGGCCGATTGTGTGGGTTTGCTGGGTTTTTGTGGCTAGTTGTGTGGGTGGGTTTGTTGGGTCTTTGTGGTAGAGAGGAAGAGGGAGGACGTGAGAAAGAAATTAATAAATAAATTAACAATGTTTGGCTTAGATGTGAAAAATAAGAGAATTAATGTAGGGAGACTTATGGAATGGTGTGTTAAAATAGATAAAGTAAGCTTTTGAGATGCTAAAAGCTAAAAATTTTACCTTTACCATTGTGAATGCTCTAACAATGCATAATTAATTTAAGTTGTAATGGTCTTTGTTACCTATTTTGTAATTTCCTTTTAAATTCATATATCAATAATATTTAAATTTGAGATATTATATATTATAAAAAATAAATAATAGAAGAGGAATTTATTTTTAACAAAAAAAAAAATGATTCTCTTTTACTGTACACATGTCCTCTGAGAATGCATCCAAGTGGAATCTCCTTGTCCAATACCTCCCCCCCCCCCCCCCCTCCCGAGATGAATGGAAGAAGCATCCATGGAGGAGGACAGACTACTGTAGAGTACAAAGTACTTGAGAGTTGAGAGATACTCCAAAATTAGGTTTATCCACTAGGCAGCAAATCTCAATTTGAGCATAATGGCTTTTAAAGAGTTGCACTTGACATGATTATAAGCCTTAGGTTGTGTTTGGGATAGCTTATATTGGGTAGCTTCTTTTACTATTTAGCTTATTTTTGCTCCTATTCATGGGTCCTATTGCACTTTTTGATACTATTCATAGATCTCACTGTACTATTTCAGCTAACTTTTAGCTTTATCTACAGTACTTTCATCAAAAAAATTTCAGTATCAGCTGAATAAACTTTTCCCAAACAGACCCTTACTGAGATCTAGCTTCAACGCCATTTCATTTTATTTTTCTTTCCCTAGAGGGCTAACATGTAATTTTACTAAATCGAAGGGGCAAAATTTCAAGGCAACAGCCAACAAGACCACTATAAAAAAGGTGGAAAACAAACATTTATTTTTCTAATATATATTTACATCTATACATACATAAATTTTTATATAATGTTTTTTTAGGAAATATTTTTTATTTTTATATAATGTAAGTATGTAGTGTTAAATCTTTTTATTTTTATTAAATAATTTTAAAGTTACCAAATAAGTTTTTAAAATCCTTTTTTTTCACATCATTAGTCAAATATACATTTAATTTGAATTTTAGAATTACAAATAGTGCTAAACTATGTTTTCTTAAACTAATTAAAATCCACACATTTTTTTTTTTTTTAATAAAGCAACCCAATACCAAATAAATCTGGTTTATTTTTTAAAAAATTATAATTAAATTAGATATATTCTTTTCTATAAATTCTCTAATTTGACTTTTTATATATCAATATCATATATAATTTTTTTTGTCCAACATTTTCATGTATTGTACAGTTTGTACTGGTTAATGAGTTGCATTATGTTAATTCTAGCAATACTAATGATAACTTTTTTCATAATATTTTTAACAATATATTAAAAGTAATAAGTTGTGATTTTTTTTAGAGAGTTCCAAAATATGGCATCTGCTCCTGATAATAACCCTTTATCATCAGACTAAGACATTAATCAGTTTTTGATGTAGGCGGGAATTGAACCCTAGATCTCTTTTACAACCATCAGAGACTTTATCAATTGAGCTAACTGGAACCCACAAGTAATAAGTTGTGATTGGAATAACATCACTTACATATAAATTTACTCTAATTTCCTTTTTATTATACACCAATCTATATCTATATATATCTAAAAACTTAAACGTAGCATTTATTGTTGCTATTCTCCAGTTAAGCCACATCAGCGTCCACGTTATTATCCCTTTTTCTTTCAAATTTTCCTATAATTTTTTTTAACATTCATTTATTTTTTTAATATTTACACTTTCTTTAACCTTTCTCCCTCTCTTACCTTTTCATCTCCCCACTATCCTCTACCTTAATATCACTATTCATCTATCCCTTTATCTTTCTTTATTTTATCTCTTCTTATTCACACCCTCTTACTATAAATTTGTCATCATCTCTTCCATTCTTTACATAGTTTTCCCTCACAAAAAGGTTATTTCTCTCTCTCTCTCTCTCCCTCTCTCTCTCAATTTATTGGGGGATTTTTTATTTTTCTTGCATCTCTGCTTTAGTTTGATGAATTTTTGTATTTTTTAGAACTCTAATTTGAGTTGACGAGATTTATTTTTGTGTTTTAAATTATTTTTTTTGGGTTCTCTTTGATTGTTAAATGATATCCTATTGCATTATAAAGAATTAAAGATAGCATATAAAAAATAATATTAATGTATTACATAGCATGATTTTGGATAATTTAGTGTTTATTGTTATATTCTTTATTTTTACTCTTTTTTTTCTTCTCATCTTATTTTATTCAACATTGAAACAGGATGAGATCCTCCATATCATTAAATTATTTATATTTTACACTTTCTCTACCCTTTCTCATTCATTTTACCTTTTCATCTCCCCAAACCCTTAAAGTTAGTATTACTCTTCATCTTTCCCTTTATCTTCCTTTATTTTGTTTTTTCTTATTATCATCCTCCTAGCATAAATTTGTCATTCACTCTTCCATTCTATGCATAATTTTCCCTCACAAAAATGGATATATGTTTTAGGTTGATAAATTTTTGTGTTCTTTAGAACTTTATTTTAAGTTGATGCGATTTAGTTGTGTTTTAAGTTTTTTTTTTTTTTTTGTTAAATGTTATCATATTGCATTATAAGGAATTAATTAAAGATAGTATATAAAAATTATTATTATTATATTATATAGCATGCTTTTGATAATTTGGTGTTTATTTTTTTTATATCTTTTTATTTTTATTGTTTTTTCTTCTCATATTATTTTATTTAGCATTTAAATTTAGCTACAATTTCTATATCATTAAATTATTTAGATTTCGTCTCCTTTTTTATATTAAAAAATTAAACATATAATATTTTACTTAAATTCAATAAATAAATATGTCCTCATAAAGTGGTGTAATGTTAGGGAAACACTCATTCTTACACCCAATATGTTAAAGGAAAAATGAAATACAAAAGAAATTTCAATTTAGAAACACTTAATTAAAAAAAAAAATTAATGAAGATATCAAACCAAATTTACATAATGCAACTAATAATGCATATTTAATGTCATAGAATCATCATCAAATTTTCAAAAACAATAGGTCGCCAAGAGAGAGAGAGAGAGAGAGAGAGAGAGAGAGAGAGAGAGAGAGAGAGAGAGAGATGGTAAAAAAAGAAAACAGTACAAAGTAATAAATAGTAGATAAAGAAAAAACATCAAACATCATTAGTAGACGTTAATTGCAAAACAAAGAGACTATATGGAGAAGTAAAAAATAAAATAGAGATGTTCATACGGAGAATCTTAAAAACTTTATAGTGTAGTAAAATAAGCCATTGTGAAGAGTGATAATGTTGATCTTTTTCTCTTTCATGGGAAAAAAATTTTGAGCAGAAACTTTCAATCGTATTGTCCCACGTGGCGATGGAACTGGGCTTAAGTGTTGCATACCAAGTATATGCATGGTTGGTGAGGGACTTTGAGAATCCCCTTAGACAAAGTTCTTCGTTTTTTGCATGAGGACCCATGAATTCAAGAACTTGTTTTCATGTTCTAGAATGTCTCATTTTCACCCATCATGAAGAGTGGAAGTAAGAGCTTCATACTTCTTTAGGCATGGATCGTTGAGTAACTTAGCTTGATATGGTGGCTTACGGACAAAATGATTGGGCATCTTTTGGAAGTTTGTCTCTTTCTCTTTCCAGCAGCATAATGAGATCAAAGAGAGTGACAAACTACTAAGGAGAGGTGCTTCGCTCACTAGATGGAGGATCTCCAGTTGTGGACCCCTTCTCTTGTTGATCAAATTATTATGGTTGCTTGTGCGGATTATGAGCTTCCTTTATAGGGCATAGATGACTAGGACTGTTATTGCTGGAATTCAGCATCAAGTGTGGCTGTGGTACAGACTGTTACTGTTGGAGTTCAGCATCAAGTATGGCTAAATAGTGCAAACGCTACTGCTGGAGTTTAGCATCAGGTGCAACAAGGTAGTGCTGACTGTTACTGCTGATGTTTAGCATCAAGTATAACTAGGAAGTGCAGACTGTTACTATTGGAGATCAACATCTGGTGCAAGTTGTTACTGCTGGAGTTCAGCATCAGTTGCAGCTGTGGTGTAGACTGTCACTACTGGAGTTCAGCATCAGGTGAGCATCAAGTGTGGCAAGGTGTAGGATTGTTACTACTAGAGCTTAACATCAAGTCTGGATAGTGCAAACTGATACTACTGGAGATCAGCATCTAGTGCAGCTAGGCAGTGGAGGCTGCTACTTCTGAAATTTGGCATCAAGTGCAGCTGTGGAATGCTAACTTTGTACTACTAGATGGCTGATATTTTAAGTTCCATATTGCTGGATATGTCGCAACTTAGGAGGCATGGTGATTCTTCATTCACAGTTGACTCCCCAGTGGAGTTGCCAGAATGTAGGGGGCATTTTTTGTTTGTTGCCAATATGATATTTGGGAAGTCAAGACCGAGATTCGACTTTAGGCTTGGAATATGGCCCAAAGGCTACCGGTGAAGTGTGAAAGACTCATTTTGCTCAAGGTCCGGGTTGCATCCAACAAATATTATAATAAGGCCCCAAAAATACCTCCTACAAAGATAAGTTAGCACAAAAGATGGCCCTCCACAATAAGTGCTTAGATAATAGTCCAACGGTAAATAAGAAAAACGTCTAGTGGTAGATGTTTGGAAAATTAATAAATGTATTTGCATAGTAAAAATTATGCATTTCCTCCATAGTCGGTTAATATAAAAGTGGGCCCCTTATAACAAGTACATAGGAGGAAAATGGTCCAGTAGTGAATATAACAAACCTCCAGCAGTAACTTCTGATTAATTAATAAATGTGTTTACATGATAAGAATCATATATTTTCCTCATTATTATTAAGTCAACATAAGGGAAAACTCTCATAGTATTCAAGAAATTATGACCTTCATTATAATAGCAGTAAAAAAGGATTAAAGGCTTTATAATTACAAGTAAAAAGAGGAAAAAATAGGATGGAATGAAGGGAGAGAAAGACCCCCAGCTTAGTGCAACATAAATTTAATCAAGATTCTTATGCCCATGTTGGAATATGTGGAAGGATGAAACTAGTATTATATGAGTGGGGGGGCAAGAATATGGTGATGTGGGAATAAAATGGTAAAGGAACTTGGTTATTTTTTGCCATGGTGGAGAGAGACTGGTTTTAGCTAATCATGAGACATTTATGGTGCTGGGTTTTGTTAAAAAAAGGGAAGGAATATTTGTGAGTTGATGGGTATGGTCATTTATGAACTAAAAAAGGAACTTATTTATGAATCAAGAGTTGAAAATAGCAAGATTGATGGAGACTTTGAGATGATTTCATCCCCCTTGATGAGTAGATGATGCTTTCCTTTTATAGTGAAGCTTAGGGAGCAATTAGCAAAAAGTCAAAAACGTTGGGTCTGATTAGCAAGAGAATTTTCAGAATATCCATCAAGAGATTTGGCCAAAAATGGTATGAACTTCTTTTTGAGTGCTTGTCTCCTTTGGGTAATGTTAGATGGAGCTGAAATTCAAAGTATCTAACCTAGGATTTGGCCAAAAATGGTGTGATTTGCTTTTGGGCTGCCTTACTTCTTTGGGCAATATCATACATGGGTGAATATTTGGGTAATCTTGCATTAAATGCTGAGATTTCTAAGGTTGGCTTCAGCCAATGGGATTAAGGCAGGTATTATGGTAGAATCTTGGTGCTGCAACTAAGATTTATGCGTAGGAGTTATCACCCCAAGCCAAGTGTCAAGCTTTTAGCCTACTTTAGGGAGCTCTGCTGGAGAACTTTTTATGCCCTCCAAACCACATTTCCCTCTATTTCCCCTTTAGGAATTCATGGGTTTGGTTCATGAATTAGGTTTAGACATTTTTAGTACTAAAGAAACTAGTTTGCTGAAGTTTGGATGATTTGGTCATGGCTTCCTCCAGCAGTAATTGAAACTTAGGAAGGAAGAATGGCATTTATTGCATTTCAGCTTTTTGGTGTCAGCCCAGCCCCTTAGTACTATTCACATCAGAAATGGCAGTAGCAGAGAAGTTGATGGGACAAGTGGCCAACTCCTAATTTGGTTTGGGGTTGCTTCTTAAGGTGATCTCCAATGAAAGGTAGAACTGAATGGAGTTCTCCAGCTTGGTTAGTTTGCATACATGGGCTATTTTGGCTGAGACTTCATGTTGGGCTTGGCCATGAGGGGTGAGTACTTTGGTGGGCCTTTGACTTGGTGGTTCTCTCCACTTGGGCCTATCCTTTTGCTTTCTCATTGTGAGCCCTACAAAATGGACAAAACTACTATATATTGCCATGGATTTTTATTCCACATGGGTTTTAGTTGTTAGTTAAAATGAAATGTATTCATGAGCTTTAATAAATATTTATGATAGGTTTTTGGGTATTAATAACAATTTGTATAATTTCTCATAATTTTTTCCATGGATTATTTTATAAATGTTATTTTCTTTGGGGCTTTTAAATAGTAACCTCCAATGTTTCTTGTGAATAATATTTACCAAGGGTTTTAGTAAAGGCAATATCCATGGGTTTCCAATAAATATGGTAACAACCACTATAATGGAATAATGTGATATTCTCATGGGTTTTTCTATAGATAATCATAATGGGCTTGTAGGATAAATAATTACCATGAGTTTTGGAAATAAACATTATGAATGTTGTGATATAAGATAAATAATTACCATGAGTTTTGGAAATAAACATTATGAATGTTGTGATATAAGATAAATAGTGACCATGGGTTCTTATTATATAAATTCCATGGTTTTATAATATGGTATGAAATAAATAAATGTCATGGTTTTAAGATAAATAATCATAACTTTCCATGGGCTTTTATAAGATAATTGCCATGGGTTTTGAGAATAGATAATTGCCATAGATTCCATGGGCTTATAATATATAGTATTGTTTAAGAACTTAAAAACATTTTTCATCATGGGGCTTTTAAGCAAAATACTTATGATATAATATTTTGCCAAGTATTAATAACCTTGGGCTTTTGATAAAATAGTTCCAAGTAATTAGCTTGGGCTTTTAATAGTGCCAACGTAAATTGGGTTTTTGATGTTGCTAATGAAAATTGGGGTTTTGATATTGCCAATGTGAATTGGGCTTTTAATATTGCCAATGAGAATTGGGCTTTGATATTGCCAATGAGAATTGAGCTTTTGATGTTGCCAATGAGAATTGGGTTTTAAATATTACCAATGAGAACTGGGCTTTTAATGTTGTCAGCGAGAACTGGGCTTAATGTTGCCAATGAGAATTGGGCTTTTTTTATATCGCCTGTGAGAATTGGACTTTTGATAAATAAATTGCCATAGGTTTAAATCATGGGCTTTGATCATGGATTTGAATTCCATTGATAAAATTGTCGTGGGTTTAAACCATGAGCTTTGATCATGGATTTGAATTCCATTGATAAATTTTTTTTTCCATGGACTTGAATCATGGGCTTTTCAAATATTGCCAAGCATAAGTATTCTTGGACTTTAAATAAAATGGGATGTGTGTATTGGGCTTGTAGGGCCGATTTTGGGCTTAGCTAAATAATGATAATAAAATTGGAAAAAATATGAGTTTTTTGGGCTTTTTGTGATAGTTTATATCATGACC
>JARYZH020003227.1:0-11768 GCA_030021035.2 Notholithocarpus densiflorus
AGATCCTGATAAGAATGTCATCAACGTGTTTGAAATACCATCTACTCGACCTCTTCCAAAACATAAGGGGCCAAATGACAATCCCAAAACCAAAAATAAATCCTAGTTCAACATTTATGAAATTCAAATGAATTTCTTTAGAATTCAAATGAGTTTCTTGAAATGGTGGAGGTGACGATCTTGGCCCTAGAGTGCACTTTTTATTCAAAGGATATCCACATAATCCTTCATTCCCTTCATAGGACGCTTCCGAAAATGTGGCAAATTGCCTCAAATTTGGAATTGGTCCCACCAATTGATTGAATGAAAGGTTTAGAACTTCAAGGAAAGTTAGACCATCTTCAAATTGCAAAGGGATCTCCCCAGTATGCTTGTTGCTTGACATGTCCAATGATTCTAGCTGAGTTAAGTTTCCCATAAATGGTGGAATGTGACCACTGAGAGCATTATGCGACAAGTTGAGAACAAGTAGCAATTTGAGTTCTCCTAATTCTTCTGGTATTGGCCCATCAAAATTGTTGTAGGATAAGTCAATTGAAGTAAATAGAGTAAGAATCTTAACCAACTCCATGTCTAGACCTTTATTGGTAACCGTTATCACATCTTGGTAATAATATCCCATGACTTCTATTTTTCCATATTGGAGGTGTTCAAATTGTGACTGGGCATCATCCATCATTGCCTTCCAGGCAGAAAGGGATTCTCTGGGAAGCCGACCAGTAAATTTGTTTGAAGCGAGGTCAACAATTTTAAGCATCGGCGAAGAAGTGTTTGGCCCCCCACAATCAATGGACCCATAAACTATGTTAGATCGCAAGAGAAGGACGTGCAAGGAGGATAGGTTCTTCAAGTTACATGGGAAGGCATCCTGTTACCCAGTTTTGAGACTTCCAATTTTTTGCAATTCCCCAAAGATTTGGTACCACTCCTTCAAATAGGTTTCCATTGAGATTTAGAGTTTGTAAACTACAATTAACTGAAAAAGAATCAGATATATTGCCACTGAGTCTGTTTCTCCTCACATCCAGCACCATTAGAGTCTCACTCATCTCATAGAAGCATTGGGGAATGGTGCCACTCAACAAATTGTATGACAGGTCAAGAACTAGAAGATTTATAGCATTGCATATTGATTCAGGGATACTGCCAGATAATTGGTTGTTTGAAAGAGATAAGAAAGCAACTAAAGTAAGGTTGCTGCCAATGCTATCATGTATCACAGAGCTGAAATTATTCCTAGAGAAATCCAGATATGTGGGAGATGGTGGGAGAGTTGGGAGTTGCCCACGGAGTTGGTTGGAATGAAGATCTAGGAAAGTTAACATAGAAGGAAGATTGTGTAAAGGCCCTTCCAGGAGGTTATAGGAGAGATTTAGGTAAAGAAGATTAGTAAGATTCCAAATCCAGTTGGGTATCTCTCCAGAAATCTGGTTAATTGAAAGGTTTAGAGTGATTAATTTGGATTGGTTTCTCAAAAAATCAGGAAAGGTTTGCAAATTTCTAGAAGCCAATCTTAATGTCGCAATTTGGGGAAAGGAAGATAATGAAGAGTTAGTTTCTTTATATTCAATCGAAAAGCTGGTGTGTGAAAGATCAAGATTGGAAAGGTTTCTCAACTGCTGAATCTTATTAAGCTACAAGGAGCCACTAAAGTTGTTTGAAGAAAGTGAGAGAACCTTAAGACCTCGAAGTTCAAAGATAGACATTGGTATTGGCCCTTCCAAGTTGTTGCTACTTAAATCAAGGGTGTCCAGTAGGTAAGAAGAAATAGAAAAGTAATTGAGTTGACCAGAAAATTGGTTGTCAAAAAGCTCCAACTTCTACAACAATGGAAGGGAAAACAGAGAGACAGGAATACTCCCTCCAAGTGAATTGAAACCTAAGTGAAGGTTAACCAGATTCGGAAGATCATTCCAATGAGTGGAAGTAATCTGACTTGTTAATATATTGTGAGAAAGGTATATTTGGGTCAAATTCTTGGCCATGCTGAATGATGGAATCGGTTCGGTGAAGCTGTTGAATGACATGTCCAAATAAACCAACTGAACAAGATTTGCCATAGAGTTTGGGATTGACCCGCTGAAATTACAATTAGAAAGGTCTAATCTGGACAACATTGTAAGGTTACCAATTGCATCTGGCAGTGCCCCTTGAAGTAGTTCGTTATTTGATAAGTCAAGCGTCTGCAGTGTAAGAATTTGGAAGGCACTTTCTGGAAATGCTCCATTCAACCCACAATAAACGAGATTCAAGGACGTCAAATTTATGAAATTTGCAAAAAATTCTGGAACTAGAGCATTTAAGGGATTACCATCGAGACGAATAATTGAGAGGGACTGAAGCTCTAAAAAAGAGGGATCAAAAGACCCATGAGCATGGCCACTCGAGTTTGGCACTGCAGGTCAACAGAGTGTAGAATGTGAGGTAGATGATACTTTGCTTCAATTGGAGTAATGGTAAAATTAAAAATGGTGATGATTGATGTTTGAGAAATAATTGGCTCCAGCGTAGGGATTACAATGTAGTTTTCTCATTTCTGGCAAACTCCATACTCAACACATTGCCAGTGGCTCTACTGTAGACAATGTGGTTGTCATTGTCTCATTGACTCATTGCTACTCATTAGTCATTTTACAAATCATTCCCTAAAGATTTTGCATGCCTGTATAATTTATTAACCAAGGCTATTATGCATGGTTTATTTGGGTAATAACTGCTAACTGCTAACTGCTAAACCAACAAAGATTCATATTACGTGAGATATATTTATATTTCACTCACATTTTTTTCAACTATACTGGAGTGGAGGATGTCCCGCGTGCAAGTACATTATAAGTTTATTATATAAAAATATTTGAAAGAAATTATCTTTATAGTTTAGGTATAATACTCATTAGATTTTATTTTATTTGAGAATTAGTTATATTACATGTCAATCAAAAAATTTCTCAAAAAAAAAAAAATCATTTATAGAAGGGAAGTGTAAATTGTTATAATTGATATAATTTAGTACATATATGTTTGAATGAACTTAAAAATGTTTAATTAAATGTTTTTGTTGGGAAATTTAGACCACAGTTGATAGAATTAACAAGTTTTAAACCCAAGTTGTTAATTAGATTTATTATGAATAAACCTTATTAAAACAAATAAACATCAATATCATGTTAATATCAAGCACGGCGGAAAAGTAAATAAGACAAGATATGATGACCCAGGAAAACCAATGAAACAAATTAGTTTCACAATAAAAACCTAGGGGGAAACCTTCCCGAAAAGCAATTCACTATAGTAAAGAGAAGTTTCAGATCTAGTACAAAACGTTTGTCCCTAGACTCTACAATCCTCGTAGATGAACTTACAGCAGAAACCTTCTACCGCTTCAGAACCTTTGAACTCTTCAATATATGAACGCCACCCTTTTTGCACGGATCCCAATACGTGACTAACCAATGATGCATGGCTCCCAATACGTGACTAACTCACCAACTTGAAGAAGATGTTGTTGGCTGCAAAGTTCTTCACTTCATCAACAATGAAGATCAAGAAGCACTTGGTTACAAAACCCTAAGGTGCAAAGACGCAGTAACTTCTTTCAGAGAGAATAAGGTATTCGGTCACTTTTTGCATGTGTTCTCCTTGTATTCTCATATGTGACGGCCTTTAAAATAAGCCTTATATATGTCTAGGGTTGTGAGAAAAGAAACCCTATACATACATGTCAACATGGGCCGAAAATTAGATCTGGAAATTCTGATTTCGTAATTCTCAATAGATACAACTATCGAGCTATCTGTCGAGACCTCGATAGATATATCTGTCGAGATTCATTAAACCTCAATAAATACTATCTGTCGGCAGCTGTCGAGAATCTGTCCAGCTTTAATGAACTACTTTTCTTCACTTGTTTCTTGGCCCAATCTTCATGGCTTTAATACTAGACTTTGAACTCTTGTTCTTTGAAGTATTAAACATATTCTAGATCTACCAAATTACAAGTAAAGTGCATTTTGCCAAAAGATTAGTCAATTCTATATTGACATATGTTCCTAACATGATTCACATATGTCCTAACAGTTTTGCTAATTTTTGTTTTGATTATGGCTAAAATAACTAAACTAGAGCTTCAAAGAAGTTCTTTTTAAAAATAACCCTACAAATTTCAAGACCCTTAAGTTTTAGTGCCATTGCCAGAAAAAACTCAAATTTAATTTCCTCCCAACCTATTGTGAGCAAAAAAGAAAAAAAAAAGAATCATATAAATTTCCCTACTACAATAATAATTAGTACACCAACTATAAAAAGATAATACCTAGAAATGAATGCAAGTAGTACATTAAACACAGAAATTAATTATTTTAGTGTCATAAAAAAATTAAGAGTATTCTATTCCTTCAAGAAATGTGCCACATAACAAAACTTTAGACTATTGCAGCTTGGAATAAAACTTTTGGAACAAAATTATTAGTTGAGAACTTGGGATAACATATACTAGACCCCTTTTATTTTGAATATTTATCAACCAAGACATTAGCAAGCCATTTATGATGCACACAACAATACTATTGCAAAGAGATGATAGCTACTTTGATTTGACGCACCAATTTGTGTATATATTCAAGATTATAAATCAATCATCACACACCATGTTTCAGTTTGAGTAATTCATAGAAATTTGATGCGTCCCCAATGTCTTGTATCTGGGTCCTTGTAGATTTATAGATTTGTCATTGGCCAGAAAGAAGAAATTTTTTGCGTAAGATCATTATTGTTGAGAAATTTGTTAGTGTTCTTGCTAATAGGAGTCTCTAATTATTTTTCCAAGAAATAGGTAATTCACTAATTCATAGCAATCGTGAATTTTAGTCAAAGTATTTTTGTTAATGGGAGGCAAAATGACTTGTAGTTTATTCCTTTCAGCGTTTTTCTTTTGTGACAATTTTTAATTTCTACTAAAAGCCTATTTGGATAAGCATTTTGATAATCAAAACGCGCGTTTTTGTATGAAAATGCTAAAAGTCAAATGTTTGGCATTGTGTTTATAATGAAATCACGTTTTCAAATTTCCAAAAACTAACGTTTTAAAAACACAATGAGCTCAAGCTTTTTCAAAAACACTGGTGAAAACGCAAATATGAGTTTACTATCAAAGTTCTTTTTTAAGTGTGAAATTCTTAAAATATCCTCACAGAATTGCATAATAACCAAAATACTTAAGAAAAATTTATTGGCTTGAGACCATCAATCTCCTCTGTGCTTTTGCCTAGTTGCCTCTGTCTATCTCCTATCATCCAGTTGTTCACTTTTTGTTCCCTTGTCTCTCTTAGCTTGTTGCTTCATTGTCATTGCAAGGATTAGTTGCCCTCACTATTTTGCTTGACTAGAATCTTATGGGCAAGGGTGAAAATTGGAGCTAAAGAAGATTAATGGGTGGTGCTGTAGGGATGAGAAAAGGAAGACAAGCAAGTAGAAAAGTAGTGATGTGGTTGTAGGCCTGGAGAAGATATACATGGGCAAAAATTGTGGTAGGAGTCTAGGAGATAGATTCTTTTAAAATGAGTGTCCTTTTCTTCTATTTATTTATTTTTTAATTTTTAAGAAAACTTTTTCTTATTTTATAACAAGTCATTACCCTAAAAAAAATGCTATTATTATATGCCTTAAGTTACAAGATGACAAAGGAGCCTTAACAACATAGTTATACCCATTTTGGTAAATTACACCTACCATATACATTTTACACCAATTTTATCCAAACATTCAGTTTATAGAAACCACATTTTTTTTTTATGGTTTTACCAAACGGTTAAGTGTGATTTGATAAATAGTGTTTTTAAAACGCATGTTTTAAAAACACTATTTTTTAAAAATGCACTTTTTAAAACTGCATATCCAAACAAACCCTAAACTAGGCTTGTAGTAGTGATTAACTATCCCAAGAGTGGTCGGGCTTCTATAGGGATAGTTGAAAAGATTAACTAGAAAATTCCAAAGGCTAAATGCACAACACAACCTTTGTCAGCATTTTAACATTTTTTGTTATTATAGATAATAGTGGAAATGCATACTGAAACACAAGTTGTAACACTCCCGAGTTCATCATAAAAGTAGCTCAAGCAAGTCTAGGGGCTGTTTGGTAGGGTGTTTTGAGTAACAGTTTTCAGTGTTTAAACAACATTACACGTATTTCCACACACTTTTTCACCCAAACATATTTCCAAAAAATACAAATAACATTACTAGAATAACATTACCAAACGGTCCCCTAATATTTGGAATAGGGTTGTAACTCAAACATTTGTGCCACACCACATAGTACCTAAAATTTTAAATCTCAATTCTTAGCAAAGGGATCGAAGTCTGGTGTTTAAAAGCTAGGTTGCACCGACACGGCATTTTTGGCGACGTGTCGGACATCGGAATCGGTACGATTCGTCAGACTCTGGTGTCCGAGTAGTGTCTCTTTTTCTTTTTTCTTTTTCGTTTCTCCGACACAGCGCCGACGCGGCTCCGACGAGTCCGACACGCCAGCAGTGAAAAAAAGAAGAAGAAAATCACAGATTTTGACAGATGGACTTACCAATACCATTGATTTTGTGATATACCCTAAAACATTAGAGTCTGAGAAGTCATTAGATTGAAACCCACATCTCATTCTCACTTCTCAACCCACCCTCTCTCTGAGTCTCTGACCTCTGGCCACTGCCGTTGCCCTCTGTCCCTCGCCGGTGCTAGATCGGGCCGATCGGTGAGCTCCATAGACGTCGATGCTTCTCTTTGCGCCTTCCGATCTCACTCTCTCTCTCTCTCTCTCAGCATGGACAACAAGTCAAGTACGACCTCTTTTGACTCTAAGCTTCTCTCTGTTTTTTTTTTTTCCAGATATTTGGCCATTTGGGTGAATAATACTCACTTACAACACGTTTTTTTTTTTTTTTTTAATCCCACTCTCACTATCACACAGTGACAGTGAGAGTGGGATTTTTTTTTTTTTTTTTTTTTTTGAGAAGGAGGAGGAGGAGTGAGAGTGGGATTAAAAATTATAATGTTGTTAGTTGTTATTGCCGTATATAATGTTGTTATTGCTATAGTTTTTGTGTGTCCTGCTATAGTTTTATTTATTAATTAAAGTTAAATATTGTAGGTGATTTTACTAAAATGAATACTGAAAGTGAAAAATCAACTGAGTCAGCTGCTCCTCTATGGAAATATGTTACTAAGTTAGAAAAAGCAACTGTTGGTGGTGGGAATGTTACCTTCAGATGTAACTATTTTGAAAAAACATTTTATGTCTAGACATAAATGTATTTTATGTCTAAAAATATTTAAAAATATGCCTAAATATAAAATTTAATTAATTATTTAATTGCCGTGTCCACGCCGTGTCGTGTCCTTATTTTTCAAAAATTGCCATATCGCCGTGTCTGTGCATCATAGTTTAGAAGTTAGAACAGAGGAATTTCATGATTATTTTCATCTCAGGGTTTGATGAAATTTACAAGACCATGGAGAGAAATTAGAGGTCAATAAGCATGAGAACAGCACAAATTTCTTTTTCTTTTCTTTTTTTCTTTTTTTTTTCTTTTTTTTTTCTTTCTGAAAAAAATTTCATTTCATTTGCATTTCTCTGAACTCAATGCCACCACCCTCTACACCCGGTATACAATGACAAGTGCAGATCCGCTAGCTATTTACAAAGTTTTGTGCTATCAAATTTGCACATACAAATGAATTTGAAACTATAATCTATATATTACTAAAAGCTGAAGCGTAGCATTTATTGTTGCTACGCTCCAGTTAAGCCACATCAGCGCTACGTCATCATTTATTTTCTTATTTTATTTTTTATTTTTTATTTTTAGATTTACCGATTGACATTTATTGAGCATCTCCTTAAATTCGGATGTTACTCTTATCTTCAACTTTATCATGTGTCCCTCCATTAACCAAGACTCTTCAAATGCCGCTATTATATCGAATTCTGACAGTCACCAATAGGTTACAACCTCCTCACATCCTTTATTTGTTGTAACTTCTTCCATTTATTGGGTATGATATGACAATTCTATATATACACACACATACACACATATACACACACAAATTTCAGCCAAGTGGCTACATAAATTTCAGCCACGTTAACATTTAAAAACACTAAACATTGTGACTTTTTAGGATTTTACGTTTTTAGCTAACCGTTTAATTCAATACTTTTTAAATACACCTTTTAAGAATTAACTATAAACAGGTGCCTTTTCGTTTGGTTGTTGATGTGAAACGTTTTGATTTCTAAATTCTACAAATAATATCACACGACTAAATAAAAAACGCAAACTAACGCAACATTTTGCCTGGCTCTAGATAGTTTTAATTTTTACAAGTTTCATAGTAGTTCTTCTTTCCAAAAAAAACCACAAACACTTCTCTCCTCCCTATCTTTGTATGTACTTCTCCTTTTCTCTGCCTCACACTGTACTTTATTTCCTACAATAATAATTTTGAGACTTTAACTTCATAAAAGTTTTGCTCATTTTGCAGAAATCCTCAGAATCAAGCAAATTGTCAAAGCAAGCCCAAAAACCAAAGGTCAGATCCCTTCTCTCATTCTATAATTTAGTAATCTAATTTTACCTATCTTAAACCCAAACCAATAGATACAATGAATGGATAGAACTACTTTTAGCCTTCTTACCATTCTGATTCTTTGAATGACGCAACAAGTTTTTCTAATTCATCTTACACACATGTGAAGGATATGGGAGAGTAAGTGGTTGACGAGGAAAACAAAGAGTCAAAGTCAAAGTTTCCGTTCTTTCTTAACTTCGAAGTCCTCAGTCTCCACTCCAATCTCTTCCTCGACAACAATATTGCTCAAAACACCAACTCCTTCAAGATGGTCACTCTCTTTCTCTCTCTCCGACTAAATCCATTTTAGTACGAATGGCATCAGATATCTGTAAACCGTTTTAATTTTTATTTAGTTTTACTAATTCGTGAATGTGTGAATTGCTTTTAGTTTGAGTATTGTTGGTTTCAAAAGCAAATTTGGATTATAAGAGTCTATTATAAACCTAAGAATTTTTTAAATTAACTGGGTTTGTTAGTTCGTTTACTCATTAATTTTTTAATGTAATTCCTTACTATGATTTCATAGCCGATAAAGCACATCTCAAGGTCCCTAAAAATTGAAACTTCTATTGCAGTTCTTGTGAATTAAATCTGAGTTTTTGGAAAAAAAAGTTTGATTTCTTGACTGAATATTACTTAGTATTGGATTTGCATTTTAAATTTTTGTATGGTAGTTATTTTTATAGGTTGGTAGAATGGCAGGCGAGTCTGCGAAACTGAAATTAGAGTCGTTACAGAGGGGACTGCACCTTTGGATTTCACAAAGCATGGGTATGTGCCATTTAATATGCGGTTTTTTTTTTTTTTTTTTGTTCGTTAGCCCACCATGAAGCTTAAATATAATTCAAATTATTGATATTGAGCCATACTTTTATTTTGTTGTTTTGTTGTGATTGTTTAATACCTAGAACATGCTGCTTCTTTTTTGACTACTATCCCATTTGGTTATACGAGTGGAACTTCTGATATCTATGTTTTGAATATATCATATAGATACAGATCAATGGAGATAAAAGATGATATCATATCCTTTTTATGTTTTGTTGATACAATGCATGCATATTCTTCAAAAAAATTAGGTTCCAGTCTTCTCTTTACAAGCCATGACCTACCAGTTTAAAGCCTTTGTTGTGTATTATTGTGATTAACTCAGGTGAGCAAGGATGAAATGAAGACATTATGGTTGTTGATTGTAACATCTATTTATTTTCCTTTTCAAGTGTTATGGAAACTAAGAATTAATTTTGCGAATGAAACTTACAATTGTTTTCCATAAACAGTCCATCTTGGCAAAGTTACTTCCAAGTAATAAGGTCTAGCTTTGATTGCTATTGGACTCACATTGAAATTCTCTCAGCCTGTTCTTTTTAATTATGTGGAATCACAAAAACAACAGAGCTTATACATTGATTGTTTAATCTATTGAGTTTTTTGCATGCTTTTTGGTTAGAACTTAGTTTACTTTTGCCTTTTCTAAATGCATCAATATATGCATGACTTCTGGAATCTTTATTGCTTTATCCTAGAATTTGTTCTAGGTTATGGAGCTTGGATATGACTTTTTATTTCTATATTGCATTTTGATTTACTAGATATGCCTGTTGTGGGGAAATAACTTTTTGAAAAGATATAAATAGAGAGAAATTACCGTGTCATCGATGATGGAACTTATATAGTAATTGATATTTTTTGAAGGTAAAGATTGCAATATCTACGTTATTTAGCAAAAAAAAAAAAAAAAAAAAAAAAAAAAAAAAAAAGAAAAAGAAAAAAAGATTATAATATCTATGATTTGAATTTATAAAAAACCTGTGGCTACTCATTCCATCATTGGTACTTTATTCTTAGTCTTTTTACATTCATAAATGTGGTGTTCACAAATTATTTGATTCCAAAAAAAATTTGTCACTAACAAACATTTAATAATTAGCAGTTAATGACCGTTAGCTTATTTGGTTATTTGCTTATGTACAACTTTGAACAATTTTTAAGACTCTTACTTACAACTGTACTTCTGTCAACTTTCAACAAATAAAATTTTCTTAATTAAATTCATTAAAACCATTGTTCAAATTTTCTTTATATGTTTGTATGGTGTTTTCTATCAGAAGGCGGCTTGGGTTTTGAAAAAGGTTTTCAAATTGGTTTTTAGTGAGCGAATAGTTTTGTATTACTAAAATAATTTAATTTTCTATTTAATTATAGATTTTTTTTTTGGAGGTTTGTTCAATGAATTGTATTTCTTCCTAATGTATCATATAATATTATATATTGTGGTACATGTTATATACTCAGTATCTTCCCCGTGCATCGCAGGGGTTAGCGACTAGTTGAGATTAAAACCCAGCCCAAGCAATTATAAAGGAAAAGAAAGAATGTAGACCTCGCAAATCCAAGCACAGAAGCTTCCATATAACCTGGGCGAACAGATATATCACCTGTTAGATGCTAGAAAATTTGCAGGTGGTTGAAAAACTGACCCCATATCTTCTCAATCTATGGAACAGTGGAAAATTTGAAGGGTCCTGGACATGAGAGCACCAACTGATAAGAGATACCAAGTTTTGCAGCAGCTACGGCATCTTCAATGCCTTCTTCAATTGTTCTAATGCTGCTGGATGCATGTTACCAATGGCAGAATTAGAAGATTCTCGATGAAGGGCAGCACATGTTTGAAGGTTCTCTCTGACTGAGGTCTCTAGTGACAACTGGTTGATTGGGTCGGAATACTTGATCTGACAGAGCAAATAACAAATCCATCACCAAGTTATTCATAAATCATCATCATCTAAATCCAAAATTCATGTTTTATTCATCTAAATTCAGCACTTTCAGGAATATCCCCAAAATGTTCACCTGTCTTTTTCTCAACTCTTTACTCGGAATGGTGCCCTCCCCATGGCACCTGCTGGAGCTCATATTTTCACCACTGCCATCACAAAAGAGGGAAATAAGAACAAAGAATAGAAGTTGATTCTAAAATGACAACTGAGAATTTGGATAACAAATTCAATTAAGTATTAGAGATCCAACCTGGACTCTTCCTCAGATAAGTCATTGTTTTCGCTCAATATTACGGTTGTGCATACACTTTATAAATCAAAAGGCACAATTGCAAGACTTAATCAAAGGTTACCCAA
>JARYZH020003228.1:0-11765 GCA_030021035.2 Notholithocarpus densiflorus
TTAATTGTTTTTTTTATATATAATAAATGATTCTTAATTGCTATATAGCACTTTTATGAGCCACCTCATAGGCTTTTCCCATTAATTAAAATGATTTTAAAAAATTCATCTAGATTGATGATGTGTATTTTATAAATTTTACTACATAATCTTTACAAATTCATGGGTCACCAATGATTCTTATTATATTTTTTTAAATCCACCAGTCATATTGCTACATCACTTTGTAAATGTTGTGTAATAAAGTTTGTAAAACTTTTAATTTTTTCTATACTTTTAATCACATATACAAATTGAAATATTCAAATGTCAAATGATCAATTTAGATAATATAATGGTCATTTAATTAAAAGACTCATAGATAATTATGTGAATTACCATATAGAGTGTGTTAAAAGAAATTGTTGCAATATTGTAAACCGGTTTTAATAACAACAAAAAATCATAATTAAAGTACTACATAAAAGTATTAATTGGTTGTCTCATCCAAGTATTACTTGCTTAAAACTAGGGATGGTATTAAGGCGTGGCCGAAGGATGGGGTCTTCACCCCGACCTTGCATAGTTTTGTCTTTGCCCCGCCTTGCATAACCAGGCAAAATGTCTTGCCCCAATCCTGCCCCGCCCTATAAAACTCTACTTTGTGCTAATCCATTTCTCCTCGCCCCACACTTGTTACATTTAAAAAAAAATATATAACCTATTTAATTAATATAAATATATTTGAAATTACTATTTAATTGATGATATCAAATCAAACTAATTTTTAGCAATGACTAAATAATATTATCCAAAGTATTTAACAAGACAACATCACAACAACAAAAAATCCTTAATATCCATGCATTTAAATAGTTAATAATACAAACCAAATCGTTAACACTAATAGTGCGAGGCAAGGCTAAAATGTTGAAATCCATCATTGCTCTCCTTTGAGGTGCAGGGCAAAAATCTCACCCCATTTGTTCCCCACTACCTTTGCAGGGTGGCAACAACCCACGCAAGATGAGGAAGGGCAGAATTGTCATCCCAACTTAAAATGTATAAACTTGATCTTGCCCCTACTCATCTAATTGAATTCCTTAGTATTATGGACAACAATAGGATGTTATTTCCCACCCATTCCTCATCCTTCTCGATGTCATCCCTTGCCTATCATCATCCGTGACCACTGTAAAGTTATGATTTACAACTATGTTTTATGTTGGCTTTATTCCATGATAAAAAGTGTTGTAATTGCATTAATTTATTTCCTTGTATATTGTGGGATTTTATTGTATTGAGTTTAGTATTAAGTTGGTGAAAAATCGAGCATGAAACAAAGATCAGTGCAGTTTCGCGACTAGCTTGCAAGAAGTTCGCGAGTAAAGGTTCTCACAAAAAGGGCACGTGAGAAGCACATGCTGGAATCTGAAGAGTCTTGCCAGGCTGCATTTCGCGAGTGCTTCGCGAGATAGGCCATCTCGCGAGGTACTCACGAAAAATTTTGCCTGGAAGATTTTAAGTGTGACTTTCTTACCCTTCACCCATACTATATATACCCCCATTACCCACAAAAGTAAAAGAGGTTATTTAGAGAGAAAATCTCTAGATAGGTTTTCTACAACACAACACACCCATCTTTTAAAGAGTGAGCTACTCATCCTTAGTGAGAAACCATTGTAGCCTCTTCTCCTTCCCTCTCCTATTGTCATACCTTGAGAGGAGATTTGTACCCTGTAAGGTTGAATTTAATCAACCATTTTGTTGGCTTTATTCCGTGCCAAATTTGCTTGTAATTCAGCATTTAGAAACCCTGTATTTAGGTGGGAATCATGTAAGGGTAGTGTGTGAGAGAGTGTGAAGAAAAGCTCAGAAGTGTGCAAACTACAGGGACTCGCGACTGGATCTCGCGACTGGCTCGCGGCTGGCAAGTCGCCAAAGTAGGCACACGTGTGAAGCATGCAGAGGAGCTGAAGAGTCACGCCAGCTGTTGCACTACAGGACAAAAGTCCCAGGTTGGCCAGGCCGTTAGCTCGCGACTTGAACTCGTGACTCAGTCCAGTCGCGAGGCCAAGTCACTAGTCCACTTTGTTTGGAAAAAACTGACTCTTCGCATTCCATACACACACCAGTATAAATACCTCTTATACCCATGAAATGTAAAGAGCTTCTAGAGAGAATTTTAAGAGAGAAACCCTAGAGAAAAATAAGATTGACTCATCCACAATCTTCATCTTTGTTTCTCCAAATTACTCTACTCTCACCCTCTCCATTGTTACATCCTTGAGAGGTACATTGGCCAAAACCTTTTCTCACCATACCCATATCTGTGAGAAGGCTGTTTGGTGCTTGGGAAGCAGTTAGGAAGGGACTAATTGATATTGGTTGATGCTATGGGTTATAGCGGAATCTGGTAAGCTAAAGAAGACAAAGGTTCAGCGTAACCTCATTGAAGCAAGAAGCTTGGAGGGCTAAGGTACATTGGGTAGATTAGGCTTGAAGGGTTTTCTGCTGTTCATGTATCCCAACTTCATTCTTTAGTGGATTATTGACCGCTTGGAGGGCGGCGGAGAGGTTTTACGCCGAGGACTTTGATTTCCTCTTCGATAACACATCGCTGTGTTGTCTTTGTGTTTGCATCTCTCTTCCTTAATCTTTGTTATTTAATTTCTGATGTGGTTGTGACTTTATTTGACTTAGATTGTTCTATCAATTCTGTTTTAGCTATTTATCATATTCCGCACATATATTGTTTGATAATTAGCTTGAATTGGTAATTTGTAATTTGGGGGTCTAAACGTTCAAAGTGTTTTACACACTATTTGAACATTCAATTGGTATCAGAGCGGGTGCACTTGCTGTGGTTTAATTACCTTAGTGCGATCCTTGACCCCGTTTGAGATTGACCGATCTCAATCTCTAAATGCTCCACCATATTTTGATGGTAGCAACTATGCCTTTTGAAAAGTCAGGATGAGGGCATTCTTGTGTTCAATGGATGAAACCGTTTGGGATGCGGTGGATGTTGGATGGACTAGGCCAGACGCTGCCAAATCCACTTGGGATAAGGCAGCCCTCGCAGCGTCTAATGCAAATAGCAAAACACTTAACGCTATTTTTTGTGGTGTATCTTCAGATGAGTTCCACAGGATATCTCACACTTCTATTGCCAAAGAGGCGTGGCAGATATTGGAGACCACGTATGAAGGAACGAATAGAGTGAAAGACACTAAGTTGCAGATGCTGACCACTCGATTTGAGGAGCTAAAAATGAGTGAGGACGAGTCATTTGACTTTTTCTATAGCAAGCTGAATGAGGTGGTCATTGGAAAGTTCAACTTGGGTGAGAAAATGGAGGACTCAAAGATAGTGAGGAAAATCCTTCGATCATTGCCAGAGAGCTTTCGTGCAAAAGTTACAGCCATTGAAGAGAGTAAGGATCTTGACAATATCAAGGTTCAAAAACTAATTGGCTCACTTCAAACATATGAGCTGTCATTGCCATCACAAAGGAATAGCAAATTCCTTGCTCTAAAAACGATCAATGAGAGGGTAGAAGCTCACGACTCATCGGATGAGGATGTTGTCGATAAAGATGTGGCATATCTTGTGAAAAATTTTCGAAAGTTCTTGAAATTCAAGAAGAATGGAAAGTTTGCTGAGAAGGGAAAATTCCCAAGTTTCGGAAAGGAGAAAAAGGATTTCAAGAGGAAAGATGGAAAGAACTCTCAATCCTCTCAAGGAATCACGTGTTTCGAATGCAACGGACACGGACATTTCAAGAAAGAGTGTCTCAATTATTTGAAAGCGAAGGGCAAGGCATATGCCGCTACTCTTAGTGATTCTGATTCCTCTAATTCAGATTCAAACGAAAGTTGTGATGGAGAGGGAAACTTCTCTGCATTCATGACCATTGCTTATGTGGAATCTTCAGTTGATTTGAGTGTGCTAGTGGAAAAGCTTGGTGAGCACACTAATTTGGAGTTAATTGGGATAGTTGAGGAATCTGATGATGAGGAAGAAGATGAAAGAGTGGGACTACAAGAGACCTACAATTCCCTCCTTGAGAAGACCGGCGAATATGCAAAAGTGGCTAACGCAGCCATTAAAAAGATGAAGAGGGTAGAGGAAGATTATAAAAGTCTTTTAGTGCGATACAAGGAGACCAAATGTGAAATGGAGACGCTGAACGAAGAGTTAACCGAATCTTATTCAAAAATCAAATTCCTTGACCATGAGGTGGTTCAAGCCAATGCTAAAGTAGACCGAGTCTCCTCCCATAAGCTTGATGAAATGCTTGCTCATCAAAAACCATTCTCCAACAGAGGCGGATTGGGATATACCGAAGAGAGCAGTTCGGCTGCTAATATATCCAAGGAAATGAAGTTTGTGAAAGCCAAAGAATCAAAGGCAACTACCACGAATGCTGAGAAAGTGAAGCCGGAGAAGAAGAAGAATGTGATTGACCAACGGTTTATTACTAAGCCTTCTAAACAACCAGTGGTCAAACCTAAGGGTAAAGGGAACTCACTCCCAAAGTCACAAAGAGGTCCAAGAACTCAACACTTCTGCCATCACTGTGGACTTCAAGGTCACACCAGACCCAATTGTTATAAGCTGCAAGCATTGAAGAATTTCAGTGCTCAAAGGTCGAGAGGACCAAGACATGACAAAGGGAATTGGAATGCTGAACAATCAAAAGGTCAAGAAGGTGATCCCGTAGTGATGGATGTGATGAGGATGATTGATGCATTCACCACCTGTTTGGCAAGCTTCAATAGAAGGTCTGAAAGTCAAAACATTCGTACCCAATCCTATAGGGATATCAACCCAAACGTACGTGACGTGTGGGTGAAGAGGGGTACTCATGCATAAGCATTACAACATGTCCATGCATTAATTCTTCCTATGTTATGTGACTTTGCTTGGTTGTGTGCTTTTTGTTGTGATGTTAGCTTGATTTGAAAAATGTGTGTTTATTTTCTTTTGCTTTAAATGTTTTTACATTGTTGTTTTTTATCAATCTTTTCTTGCTTTTATGTCAAAAATCCAAAAACACACAAAAAGTAGAAAATCCAAAAAGTTTGATCGACATTATTGTGTTTTGTCACAAGCATATTTTGCCTTGTACTTTTGTACTAATGGCTTTGTGCATTTACGAGCGTAGCTTGTTCCCTATGCACTCATATCATTGTGGGTGAAATCTTGACTTCTATGTGATTGTTGTAAATAGATCTTCAAACTTGCCATGAATGATTAGTCAATGGTTTTGTTGATCTTGAGATATGCATAGACTTGTGCCTATATATCTTCCCACTCTTTTATTTTATTGTTTTTGCTTAAAGAGCTCAACAAATGTAAATCTCCAAATGAAAAGAGATAATAAGCTGCAAAAACCTGTCGCACACACTAATATTTGACTAGGAAAAAGGGAAAGCGACTTTATATAAAATGTATGATGCCCAAAAAGTCAAAGGCTTGCTCATCAAATTGAAATATTAAAAATTTCAGGCATCGATCTCAAAATGAGATGTATTGTCTCAAAAAGATCAAATGTTATGATGTATATGGAGCCAAATGAAAAGCTTCATAGTTTTGTTATCAAGTTTTGTGGGAAGTCATATATGCATACTTCTATAATTGAGAAGGGTCACTTTATCTAGTGCTAATTGTGTATGGCTTGGTTGAATTGATCATTGAAACTTCACATTAGGCTAAGGACTATCTCATTGTTGATATCCACACACATCACACATGTTTGTGCTCAATGAATGCCTTATTCATTTGTGTGATTGTACTTGATTAAATGTGTTTTCACATGCTCAATTTTTGTTGATCAAACACAAAAAGATTTTTGAGTGTTTTAAATTGTTTTTGTAAAGTCTTTTGTTTTTGCAAAAATATCAAAAATTTCAAAAACTGTGTTGCCATGTTTTGGCGACTTGGTCGCGGGTTATGCCAGTCGCATGCTCCAGTCGCGAGCTTACTCAGAAGGTCTTCACGACTCATTGGCGGGTCAAAGTCCCAGTCGCGAAAAATACTTAGAAAATTTTTTAAAATCTGGGTTTTTAGGTTTCTTGTGACTCATACTGGCGACTTATTCGTGGGTGAAAGCTCCAGTCACGAGGGTTACACAAAAATTTTTGTGGCTCCCTTTGCGACTTCCTCACGGGTGGAACTTCCAGTTGCGAAAAACACTTTATACAAATTTTTCAAATTTTGTCTCTAAGGTTTTTGGCGACTTGCCCCGGCGACTTGCACGCGACTTGGTTCAGTCGCGAAAAACGCGTGTTTTGTGTTTTAAGGACAGTTTTTAATTTAAAACTTTTCAGTTTTCCCTCGAACTTTTTAACTGTTCATTGTCTTGTTCGTTCTTCTCTCTCCCAAACTCATCGTGTTTCACACAAAAACCACCATTTTCGTCATTTTCTCAACTTTAATCTTCAAGAAAAGGTATGGGTTTTCTTATTCTCACTAAATTTTTCTGGTTTATAGCCTTGTTTTTCTTGGATTTGTGAGTTGTTGTGGAGATTTGAAAAATATGATGTTCGTATATGGGTTGGGTTAGTGTTTGTTGAGTTTGGGTGTTTGGGTTTTGTTGATTTTGATTTTAGGATGCTAGATTCTCTTGTTTTCATGTTTGATCTTCATCCTTGAGTATATCTGTTGATCTGTCTTGTGTTGAGCATATCATACCCATTGAAATATGTCTTATAGACATGTGATTATATATTGGGGTTTTTGAGTTTCACACTGTTTGTAAGTGTCGTTGGTTCACAATATTTGCTTAGTGCAAATTAGTTGATGTGTTTGGGTGTGTACCCTAGGTTGTTCATGTTGTTTTTCTGTGCACACTGTCACACTGTGTTATGCTTAAGAGTTGGTGATAAAAACTATACTGTGTTCTTCTGTTTTGGGTTATCTCATGTCATGTTGATTCTTAACTGAATATAGACTGACTGTTTGGTATTATTCTCTGTTCTTTTCAATGCTACTAATCTCTTACTGATTTTCAAGTCTCCATCTATTGTGTTCTATTTTTGTGGGCTTTGTTGCTGTGTTTTGCAGATGACTCCTACAAAGAAGAAGACTACTGCCAAGAAGGGTGACAAGAGACTGAACATGGATAATAAAAAGTTTAGGTCTCCTCAACACTTTGAGAGGTACACTCAGTACTACTTGAAGGCACCTATCATCCAAGAGAGATTTATTGACTTGGTGGATTTGAGGGACACATTCATTCCCAGTTGTTTTGAGGGCAGAGGTTGGGATAAACTATTGAGTGACCTGCCTAGGGTATGTAACCTTCTGATCAGGGAGTTTTATGCTAATGCTGTGTTAAGAGAGCATGAGATCAACTATTGGATAAGGGGACATGAATTCATCATAGATGTAGATGACATTGATGAGGTGCTGGGTTTTGAGGATATAGATGACCATGATTTCACACATTACAAGGATAGGATGCTATCCTTAGAAACTGTTTAAACTTATATTGGTGGAGTTAGAGAGGGGAGATGCCTCAACACCAATGCCTTTGCAGTTGATATGAGATGCCTAACTGTGATCATGATGTTCAACCTGTACCCAGTGAAGAAGTTGACAACAATCAACAATGCTAGAGCCATCTTCCTCATGGAGCTCAAGGAGAAAACCTACATAGACATCAGTGCTCATATCTTCTACACCATTGTTAATGAGACCAGAACAACCTCCAAGGCCAAGCTAATTTTCCCCAGCCTACTTATGAGGCTGTTTAGAGCAAAAGGTGTGGCAATCCCTCAAAATATCAGCCTCATGCCTACTCCCTCAGCCATTAACAATCTAACCATTACAAGGATAAGAGTTCGTCTTCCGGGTGATAAAGGGGAGGGTGACCAAGTAGAAGGTGAACCTATGGAGACTGAGACAAAGGCTGAAGGACAACCCTCAAGCTCAAGAGGCCGTGCCAAGAGGAGCAGAGCTTCATCTTCATCTGCTGTTCCTTCAGATGCATTCTAGATCATTATTGAGAGGATTGATGAGCTTAGAGATGTCCAGAATAAGCAATTTGACAGGCTAGCAGCTCTCCAAGATCAGATGAACGTACTTTCAGAAAAATTTGATAGCTTCACCACTCAGTACTAGCCCTTTGGCCATTCTAGTCAAAAAGGGGGAGAATTTTGGAGGGGTAGCTCTTGAAGGGGAGTGCCTTTTTGAGGGGGAGCATACCAAAAACTTAACTTAATTTCAGCAGTGTTTACTTTATAGTTTGCTACATACTGTGTTAAACACTTTGGTTATTTTCTTGGTTTAAACTCATGGACGTTTTTAGGTCTTTCAAAATGTGTGGTACATTTTTTTATTTATATAAGATGATATTTTCAGTATATGTACTTTGGGTGTTGTACCCATGCTTTGTAGTTTAGTACTTGTTGATTAGTGTTATGCATTTTCTTTAAGTACATCACTCTTGTGCCCTTTGTTGGATTTTATATCCTTAATGCAATTTCCTTGAGTTGTTGCATTGGTTGAGTGTTGGACATGCAAATGATACTCTGCATTGAGCTTATTAGCTTGCATGTCCGGATGTTCAATTCTTGTGTGAATGAGTATTGTGGTCACTATTTATAGAGATTGTTCGTTTTTGGTCAAGCCATGGTTTTTTGCTTAATTCCATTTTGCTTGATCTCATTGTGCTTGCTCTATATGCATTACAAGTTTTTTGCATACAATGATCATATTGTGTTGTTGTGTTTCAAGAGATACTTGTTCTTATGGTTCAAGAGCTTCACAGATTCTAGAGTTAGGTGTGAGTGAGTTTTGTTCAACTGTTCCCAACTCACGCGTTAAGTCTAAAGTTTGTTGTAGGGTTTTGTCACGAAATAGCCAAAGGGGGAGATTATAAGGTTGAATTTAATCAACCATTCTGTTGGCTTTATTCCTTGCCAAATTTGTTTGTAATTCAGCATTTAGAAACCCTGTATTTAGGTGGGAATCATGTACGGGTAGTGTGTGAGAGAGTGTGAAGAAAAGCTCAGAAGTGTGCAAACTACAAGGACTTGCAACTGGATCTCGAGGGTGGCTCGCGGTTGGCAAGTCGCCAAAGCAGGCACACGTGTGAAGCATGCAGAGGAGCTGAAGAGTCATGCCAGCTGTTACACTACAGGACAAAAGTCCCAGGCTAGCCAGGCCGTTAGCTCGCAACTTGAACTCGCGACTCAGTCCAGTCGCGAGGCCAAGTCGCTAGTCCACTCTGTTTGGGAAAAACTGACTCTTCACATTCCATACACACACCAGTATAAATACCCCTTATACCCACGAAATGTAAAGAGTTTGTAGAGAGAATTTTAAGAGAGAAACCCTAGAGAAAAACAAGATTGACTCATCCACAATTTTCATCTTTGTTTCTCTAAATTCCTCTACTCTTACCCTTTCCATTGTTACATCCTTTAGAGGTACATTGACCAAAACCTTTTCTCACCATACCCATATTTGTGAGAAGGCTGTTTGGTGCTTGGGAAGCAGTTAGGAAGGGACCAATTGATATTGGTTGATGCTATGGGTTATAGCGGAATCCGATAAGTTAAAGAAGACAAAGGTTCGGCGTAACCTCGTTGGAGTAAGAAGCTTGGAGGGCTTAGGTACACTGGGTAGATTAGGCTTGGAGGGTCTTCTGATGTTCATGTATCTCAACTTCATTCTTTAGTGGATTATTGACCGCTTGGAAGGCGGCGGAGAGGTTTTACGCCGAGTACTTCGGTTTCCTCTTCGATAACACATCGCTGTGTTGTCTTTGTTTTTGCATCTCTCTTCCTTAATCTTTATCATTTAATTTCTGATGTGGTTGTGACTTTATTTGGCTTAGATTGTTCTATCAATTCTATTTTAGCTATTTATCATATTCTGCACATATATTGTTTGATAATTAGCTTGAATTGGTAATTTGTAATTTGGAGGTCTAAACGTTCAAAGTGTTTTACACATTATTTGAATATTCATACCCAAACACAACCCACACTTATTCAGAGTGTAGAGAGTGTTTTAGAGCTTGAGAAGTTTTGGGGATTTACCAAAAGAAGCCGGTAAGGCTTGGCGGATGCAATCGGGCGTATTGCAAGATCTGGAAAGCTAGAGAAGACATGACTCCAAGAAATCCTTTGGTAGCAAGAGCTTGGAGGGCTCAAGTACATTGGGTAGTGAAAGCTCGATTATGGGATAAAACACAAAAGCTGTTTAGACCTCCAAATTAAAAACTACGGCTCGATTTATTTTACTCTAACTAATACTAAGTGCGGAATAAAGTAAATGTGAGCGAACAAACAATAAAACTACTCTAAGCCATATTCATCACAGCACAGTAGTAAAATGAAAGTTAAAAGAGTAGGGAAGAAGAATGCAAACATAAGATAACACGTCGATGTGTTATCGAAGAGGAAACCGAAGTACTCGGCGTAAAACCTCTCCGCCGCCCTCCAAGCGGTAAATCGATCCACTAGACAATCAGTTGGGATACACAAATAGCAAGAGACCCTCCAAGCCTAATCTACCCAATGCACCTAAGCCCTCTAAGCTCCTACTCTAACAAGGTTTCTCAGAACCGTGTCTTGTCTAGCTTTCCGGATCCCGCAATGCGCCCGATTGCATTCGCCAAAGCTTGACTTCTTCCAATGCTTTCCAGCAGTACCAAAACCTCACTTGACATTCAGAATGGGTGTGGTAAGTGTTTGAGCTATCAACCTCTCAAGGATATAGAAATGGAGAGGTAGGAGTTGAGAAAAAACCACAATAGATTGTGTAGAGAATTGTAGGTATAACAATCTCTCACTCTCAAGAATAGGGGCTAGGGTTTTCTCTCTGAAGCACTCCTCAACATATGTGAGTAATGATAGTATATATAGTGTGGGTGAGGATGTAGTGGAGCAGATATGACAAAACCAATTGTCGTCATCTGTCATGACTCTTCGCATTCTAGTCATGTGTTGATCACATGCTTCACTTCGTAGGAAGGCTTCTCGCGAGCTACCCGCAAAATCTTCTTTGCTATGCATTTTGCCTTGAGTCTTCACACTCTCCCTCACACACACAATCCTTACAAATAAATCCCACATAAAATACAGGGTACATAAGATTGAACATAATTACAATCAAATTTGGCACGGAATTAAAGCCAACACAAAATAGTTGTAAATCACAACTTTACAGGTAGACTAGGCTTGGAAGGTTTTTTGTTGTTCGTGTACTCCAACTTTATTCTCTAGTGGATCGATTTCAACTTGAAGGGTCGCGGAGAGGTTTTTCGCTGAGTTCTTCGGTTTCCTCTTCGATAACACGTCTTAGTGTTATCTTGTGTTTTCATCTCTCTTCCCTTACTCTTGTACTTTACATTTATTGTTTGTTGTTCAAGTTTATGCACTAGAGTAGTTATCGGTTCATTGCACACATTTACTCTTGTTCCACACTTTGATTAAGTAAGAGTAAAAGCAATCTAGCCGTAATTTTTATTTGGGGGTCTAAACAAGCTCTTGTGTTTTAGCACAAATCCAAGCTTTCAACCACAACTTACAACATGCATTTCATTTACAGAAGTTAATAAACATACTAAAAAGCAAAAATAAAAAATAAAAAATAATTAATTAATTATGAGTTTCAATTAGTGCAGTTGGTAAAGTTTGTAGTCATTGAGAGACTTACATTCAAATCTCGTTATATCAAAGAGAAATTCATTGATGTCTTAATTTTATAATTATAGTAAAAAGTAATCATCATGGAGCAATCGTTATAACTTTCAAATATTATAATAT
>JARYZH020003229.1:0-11763 GCA_030021035.2 Notholithocarpus densiflorus
TATGTGTTCTTGTTGAATCTAATGTTAGCCACTTTTTTTTTTTTTTTAAAATTTTAATTCTACTCCATAATAGAAAAATACCTTATCTGTCAAGCCACCACACAAATTAAATAGGCTGAACATGTGAGGTTTAGAAACCAAAGTATGAATGAGGGTCGGTCAACTTTGACCTCACTCAATTCTTAGGTTAAAATAAATGCTGATGGATTAATCTTCTTTCACATATTATTTTGTTTACAATACAACTCTATCTCACATAAATATACATTCATATATCAGATTGAAATGTGAACCATTCTTATGTGAAGTGAAAATATAGTTAAATTACCTAGCAAAAAAAAAAAAAAAAAAAAGGAAAAGAAAATATAGTTGGATCCGCTGTCAATAATTTCATCATTCTTTCAGGGCTTTTAGTTAAGATCAAGCATGTGATAAAAGAAATACAGAATTTGAAAGAGTCAGTCAAGAAAGTTATTCACTCCTACAGCCTACAAGAAGGGAGAAAGGACTCCTCGTGTAAAAGTGAGTTGTGTTTATGATTAGGTGCCATCAACCTAGTTGGTTTTTTGGAACTCAAAATTTGAAAAATTAAGCACCTTCAGAGAGCTTATTTCTAATGATAGAAATTTTTCAAGAATTAGAGTTTAGTGTCAAAAGTTATAGCTCCTGAAAGTTTAGGCGTTGTGAATTCGTGTTGGTTTGTCAAGGCATAGGTGTTATTGGAGGTATTATTGGATTCGGATTATTGCATCCCATATACTGTTGGAAAGCTTATGACATGTACATGATCGTTTAGTGGTTAGGCATTTCGGGGTTTGGTTTTGGCATTTTTGGGGTCAAAAAGTTTGTCTATGGTTTACCTGCGCACTTTATTTTTTGTGATTTTTTTAATAGAATTTGTTCATTTGGGGCTAACTATTTGTTTCAAACCACTATCAAAACAGTAATTAACAAAATTTTAAGGCTTAGTTGATTATTAGATCTATTATGAAAGCCTTAGGTTAATTAAACAAACATCTATATCATACACAACAAAATATAAATATAACAAAAAATATGATGACCTAGAAAAACCAATGAAACAATCTAGTTTCACAGTAAAAATTGGAGGGGACCAATCTCAAGATGAACAAATCTACTATCAAATAAAAGTTCAAAGACTGAATAACCCTATTCTTCGTAAACTTAACTACAATTACTAAACTAAGCTCTGAGATCCACAATATCTCTGATATGGATGTTTTCTAACTGTGAACCTCTAGTCCATGACTCCAAAACCACCCTTGGAGTTTTGCTCCAACATAAACCCCCAGTCCATGACTCCAAGATTGGAGTTAATGGTTTAAATCCAACACGCTTGATGACTAGTTTGAAGTAGCAACTCCTATAACACCATATCTTGATTTTCTTCAAAAAATATTACCAATAGAAGGTATGAGAGAGTTTTGGGTACAAAAACCCCAGGTACAAAATAATTAATAGGCATAGGAGGAACTTCTCTCTCTTTGTTTGACATGTCCTATATAACCTCTTTTATTGTGTACAATAAGAGGCATGATACCAAAGTAGTCTGATCTATGATTTTCAATAAATCGGAATTTTAATTTCGATTAGTCCAACATGAATCAAAATTTCTAGATTCATACTCTAAATTGCAAAACTTTGTAGTAGTTTTGACTGTAAAAATAACGGCGCAGTTGCCAACATACTCTAAAAATAACGGCGCAGTTTCTAGATTTATACTCTAAATTACAAAATATATTTTTCTCATAAATTGCCAACATAAATAAAACCTAACACTAACCATAGTAAATTAAGTTACACAAGATTTCCAGCCATGTAATTCGAAGATTGTTTGACTAGGTTTTGAGAAAACCCTAATTTTGACTAGGGTTTATTATTTTTCGACCGTTGAGTGTTTAATTGGAAAATCAACTGATAGATATGAATTTTATAGGGGAGGAGGTTTTTGTGGGTGATATACCGAGGGAATCTAGTGGTCAGATTGGAATAACGGCGCAGTTGAAATTTTTTCCGAAGGGGGGGGGGGGAAGGGGATTGGTACAGGGGCTTTGGTATTGAATTTAGTGGTTTTAAATGTCTGATTCTAAATAAAAATAAAGGGAGTCTAGTGTTCAGATTGGAGTAATGAAGTAGTTGAAATTTGAGGGGGGGGGGGGGGGGGGGTTGTTTGGTATAGGGGCTCAAGTCTTGAGGTCTATGGTTTTAGAAAATGTTTCCCGATTCAGAGTATTGGTGGGCTTGATCAAATGATTAGATTGCGAGAATGAGCCCGGTCGAGGTTTCTTGTGGTGCAAGTACATGGCATGTGATCAACAAGCACCAATATCTGATCAATATCTTAATCATATAGTTTAAAGGCTAGAGGAAAATGTAGGCACTAGTGAAGTTTTAGGTTAATCTTATGGTCAGATTATGAGAAAATGCATGATTAAGGCTTCTTAGGGTTCACAGTAAAATATGTTAGTTTCTAAAATTTGAGCTCAATTGATTGATCAAGTTAAGAGAAAAGCCCGATCAGGATTTCTTTGATCTCGAGTGCATGACACAGGAACTTAGTGTCGATTTTCAAATTGGGAATCGAACTAGTTTATTTGAAGGTTGTGATGAAGGGTTAATTCCTGCGTAGATACGATTAAAATCAGGTGGTTAGATTGAAGGAATGGTCTTGATCAGGGTTGCTTAGAGTTTGAGTTCATAACATACGAGAACTAGATTTCAAGGCTTAGATTATAAATCCAAAGTTATGAATTTGAAAGATATAGTGAAGGGTTATTTTTGGTGGGACATGATCAAGATTGGTGGTGTAGACACCACATTTTGTACCCCTTACGACTTGAGCCCCCGTTCCCAATAATGCTAAAATTCTAAAGCCCAAGGTTGGTTTAGGACCCAATTAGATTACAAATTGACTTGAGAGGTGTAAAAATGGAAAATACAACTTTTTTTGAGCAAATAAATCTAATTTTGAAAAATAAAGGCCAAAGAAAACCCTCGGCCTGCGTACGTAGCCTCAAAACCTGCATACGCTGGCACAAGCCTGCGCACGCAGGTAGGGTTTCAAAACCTATGAAAGGCAAGTCTTCTGCATTTAAGATTGAGATTTGGAATAAATCCCACATCGTCTAGGAGCCATTCCAAACCCCTATTTTCACAATATAAATAGCCTTACATAGTATATTTCAAAGGAGGCAGAGAAAATCCTAGGGGAAAACCTATGATTCACTAGAAATAGTGAATCAAAAAGGGAGTTTTTTTACAAAACATCCCCAAGTTAATTTTATTTGATTGAGACATTTTCTGATCTTGATCTTCGAATTTTAAGATTACTAATCACTTTTTTATTGATTTTTGAATAGATTTGACTGAGGGGAGCAATCAAAATCTAGTTTGAAAAGCTTCTTGTTTAAGGTATTAAGTTCTAAAATTTTCTTTTCATTTCTTCCCTTTTATTGTGTTTTAATCTTTTCTTATGCTTTGTTTACGCTTTATAATGTTTGTTTAGATTAGGTTTAGGCTTTCTTTACATTTTAAAGCATGCTAGGTTGTTAGAATTGTTTTGCTTTGTTTTTGTATTCTTGTTTTCTGGGTTAGAGTTCTTTAAGGCGTGTCTACGTGCACATGTTTCTTGCATGCGTATGCGGGCTCGAAGTATGCATACGCATAAAATTGGCTTGCGTACGCAGGCTTATGCATGTGCATACATACTCGTGCCCAGAAACCCTAATTCAAATTTCCTGCTTCTATTTCTTCTTTTACTTTACATAATATGTCTCTGTTTTGCTCCTTTTATATGCTTTTAAGTCTTTGTTTCTCTGTTCACATGTTTTTTTGTCATTGTGTGTTAGAATAGGTTTTGTTTTCAATTTCTTGTTTTAATACCATGCCATTCATTTACATGTCCATCCATTAATGCCATAGGTGTTGAGATGCAGCAAGGTTAGTGAGGTAAATCATGCATTAGTATGAACATGCATTTTTATAATGTAATATGTTTGCTTGATGCTTCATTTCATGTCTAAAGGTTTGGAATACATGTGATGATCTAATTTGTTTGCCATGCCTATCTTTCTACCTTGTTTTGTTGTTGCCTTGTTTGAGATGATGTGTTGGCCATACTAGATGAATGCTACGGTTTGTGACGTGATGAGATGCCATGATAGATGAATGACTAGGGTTTTTGGGATGATTGATGTCATATTGATTGTTAGATGTATGTTAGTGTGTGTGTGAGTTTAGAATGAAAATATTGAATGTGCCTTTAATGAGATTAAGACATAAGACACAACATAAGGAAGCCAACCTTAGGGTTAGGCGATTTTGTGTGCCTAACACCTTCCCTAGACCGTACCTTAACTCTGAATCCATATCTCTGATAGTAAGATCAATAGTCCTTACTCGAAAGGACGCTATATATATGGTTCCTAGAGCATTGTAAAAACTAGGTGGCGACTCCCTGTTATGTCCACAGGTGGTCAAATTCGAAGAACGGTGCAATTAAAATTTAGGTGGGGTTGGCTAAATGGTGAGTGTTTTTAATATTTGAGAACAACAATTCATTAAAAAAATGAAGATGTTTCTTTGTTTAGACCCCTTAAAATAGATTGTTTAAACCTAGTGAATTAGCCAAGTAGTTACTTAGGTTAATTATGAGATCTAGGTTAAATATTAATAAATCATATCATGCATAGCAGAAAAGTAAATAACACAATGATATGATTACCTAGGAAAATCAATGAAACTAACCGTTTTAAGGTAAAAACCTGGGAAGGATTTGACCTAGCTATCCTTAAGATAAACAAATCCACTATGATAGAATGAAAGTTTACAAAAGATTTAACACCTAAATCTAATGCTACCTCTAGTAGTACTTACTAACACAACTACGTGCAGCTCCAACTTCATAGACTCTTCTATCTTAGATTTGTTGAACACAAGATCCCACACTTATGACTTTGAGATCCCCCTCAAATGTTTAGATCATCAGCAGTTGTTGCTTTTGTATCAACAACTTGATTCCACCAGTTCTTGATTATAGATCTCATTCTGGTAGACACTTGTAGAGTTAGAAGGTTATAGAAATCTCATAGATCTCACAGGAGTAACTCTACTGGTGAAGCCATTTGAGGACCGAGGGGGGCCTTGGCCCCACAAAATTTTTGAAAAAAATTAATTTTTTTTTGGAAATATCCTAAACAATTTGAAAATTCTTAAATAACCTTATCATTTTGGCCCCCCATACCTGATAATATATATATATTTAAGAAAGTATAAAAATAAACACAATTTTCATTTAAATAAAATACAATCCACAAATACATGTCAACAAATTACAATAATTACACATTCAACATCTTTAAAATGAACACATAGGTATTTTAAGAATTACCTCAACAAATAAAAGGGAAAAAATTCTAATTTTCTTCCTAACACATCTAGAGCTTACATGTACACAGTAGAAAAATTGAAAAGTCTGAAACTTTGTCTCTCCCACACGGCCACACATACACAGTTGCAGTCTTGCAAAAACAATCTTTCTAACATAGGTGACTCTCTCTTTTGCTCTCTTTGTCTCCGTTGAGGACTTGGCCTTTGCGTTCTTCTTCTTTTTCTTCTTTTTCTTCTTTCAGACTTTCAGTTCTTTCTCTTTGCCTTCTTCTCGCCACTGCCTTTGCCTTCTTCTTCTTTCTTTTTTTATCTTTTTAGATTTTAGTTCTTTGTTTTTCATCCCTTTGTTTAAAAGTGAAAGTTTTCTAGTAGTGTAGTAAAAGTTTTGCAGTAGTGTAGTGTACTATGTGAGTATGTGTTCAATTGAGACAAGAAACAATGACTCAATTTTGTCCCTTTGTCAATGACTCATTGCCGTGGGACCCTCAATTTGTGACTCAATTTGTGAAGCTTTCGAGCTTGTGCAGTGTGCAGTGCTCTGTCTATGCCCCTAAGATCGGCTGACCCATACGTTTTAACACTTTCCAAGTATTTTTATTTTTTAAATTCCTTATAATATATTATATATTATTATAAAAATCAATATATACACATGTATTTAGTTGTTGTTTATCATATATATATATATATAAATTTTATGTATTGACATTTGAATGTTTGTTTTTTATTTAGCAATCTTTGGACTATTAGTATTTTATTAGTATATTTTTTTAAATCTCAGTCATTTTATTTAATGAGTGATAATTTAATTTGATAAATCTAGGTCATGGGCAAGTTTAGGACTATTGACTCATTCTTCAAAAAAAATGAAGACGGTAATTCAGAAAATAGTACACTTTTTGGTTCTAATGTTGAAGTGTCAACTTCCAATGAGCGTCCTTCCAAATCTCCAAGGATTGATCCCAAAAAACATCCTTCTAGACCGTCAGTGGTGGAAGTGGAACTTGAAGAAATTCATTTAAAATTTTCACCACTTAGTTCCAATGAAGTTGATGTTAGAATTTTAAAACGAGATCTAGGACAGCACACTGAAATGTGTAACTATCCAGCCAATATACGTGATGAAGTTAGACATGCTTATTTAAAAGATAAACCAAATCAAATCCGTCTTTCAAACTATCCATTTTCTAGAGAAAAGCATCCTCATCGCTTTCAAGCTTCTTGGTTCACTCAATTTTCTTCTTGGCTGGAGTATTACTAAAGATGCTGCATATTGTCTGTCATGTTATCTCTTTACCATGAAAAGAAGTAGACACCTTGGCTGTGATGCATTTACTTTCTTAGGATTTAGGAATTGGAAAAAAGTCAATAATGGAAAGAATTGTGCCTTTTTGAATCATGTTGGGGAGGATCCTTGCTCACCCCACAACAATGCTGTGAAATATTGTGATGATCTATTGAATGAATCAGTGCATATAGATAAAGTGATGAATGTGTAGAGTTTTGAACAAATTCTAAATAATCGACTGTGGGTGAAAACTTCTATTGATACTGTACGATGGCTCACCTTTCAAGGGTATCCTTTTAGAGGTCATGATGAAACCCCTCAATCAAAAAACCGAGGGAAATTTCCTTGAGATGATTAGAATTTTGGCATCTTATAATGATAAGGTTGCACAAGTTGTTTGGGAAAATGCTCCTAAATCTGCTAAGTACACCTCACCTACAATTCACAAGGAGATTCTGCATGTATTGCAAGTAAAGTGTGGAGTAAGATTCGTGAAGACATTGGGGATTCCAAATTTTGTATCATTGTTGATGAGTCACATGATGAGTCAAAGAGAGAGCAACTGGCTCTTGTTTTGAGATTTGTTGACAATGATGGCTTTATACAAGAACGCTTCTTTGATCTTTCTCATGTTAAAGACACTGCTGCATTGACCCTGAAGAATGAAATATATGCTATTCTTTCTTGTCACTGTCTTGACATTCAAAATATTCATAGACAAGGATATGACTGTGCTAGCAACATGTGTGGTAAATGGAAAGGATTGAAAGCCTTAGTTCTTAATGATTGTCCTTATGCATACTATGTGCTTTGCTTTGCTCATCGGTTACAATTAGCATTAGTTGCTGCATCAAGAGAGGTGTAAGGTTGAATTTAATCAACCATTCTATTGGCTTTATTTCGTGCCAATTTGCTTGTATTTCAGCACTTAGAAACCCTGTATTTAGGTGGGAATCATGTAAGGGTAGTGTGTGAGAGAGTGTGAAGCAATGTTCAAGACTGTGCAGTGAAGCAGGGACTCGCGACTGGATCTCGCAGGTGGCTCGCAGCTTGCAAGCTACCAGAAGATGCACACGAGTAAAGCATGCAGAGAAGCTGAACCGTCATGCCAGTTGTAGCACTACAGGACAAAAAATCCAGACTGGCCATTCAGTTAGCTTGTGACTTGAACTCACGACTCAATCAAGTCGCAAGGCCAAGTTGCTAGCCAGCTCTGTTTTGAAAAACTGACTCTTCACATTTCATTCACACACCAGTATAAATACCCTTTATACCCATGAAATGTAGAGAGCTTCCAGAGAGAATTTTGAGAGAGAAACCCTAGAGAAAAACAAGATTGACTCATCCACAATCTTCATCTTTGTTTCTCCAAATTCCTCTACTCTCACCCTCTTTATTGTTACATCCTTGAGAGGTACATTAGCCAAAACCTTTTCTCACCATACCTATATTTGTGAGAAGGCTATTTGGTGCTTGGGAAACAGTTAGGAAGGGACCGATTGATATTGGTTGATGCTATGGGCTATAGCGGAATCCAGTAAGCTAAAGAAGACAAAGGTTCAGCGTAACCTCGTTGGAGTAAGAAGCTTGGAAGGCTTAGGTACACTGGGTAGATTAGGCTTGGAGGGTCAGTTTCTTCTTCGATAACACATCGTTGTGTTGTCTTTGTGTTTGCATCTCTCTTCCCTTAATCTTTGCTATTTAATTTCTGCTGTGGTTGTGATTTTATTTGGTTTAGATTGTTTTATCAATTCTGTTTTAAGCTTATGTTCATATTCCACACATACATTGTTTTATAATAAGCTTGAATTGATAATTTGTAAATTGGGGGTCTAAGCGTTCATAGGTGTTTTATACACTATTTGAACATTCAAGAGGTAATCCCTATCCATGAATTCTTCTTGAATTTAAATTTCATTATCACTATAGTTGGTTCTTCATGTAAACGTAATGATGAACTAAGAGCTGCTTAAGCTGCAGAAATTGCTAGAATGTTAGCTATTGATGAACTTGAAACAGGAACATGAGCAAACCAAATTGGGACTCTAAAACGGGCTATTGATTCTCATTGGGGGTCTTATTTTAATTCCATTTGTAGCCTAATGAGGATGTTTGGTCCAACTTGTTTGGTGCTTGAAAATATAAAGGAAGACGGGTCCACTTACTTGCAACGTGGAGATGCAAATGTAGCTCATAAAATGATTAATTCATTTGAGTTTATATTTAGTTTACATCTAATGAAGGAAATCATGGGTATTACTGATGTTCTTTGTCAAGCTTTACAGCAGAAATCTCAAATGCCCAAAATTTAGTTTTAGCAACAAAGGCACACTTCCAAATTTTGAGAATAGATGGCTAGGATAATTTTCTTGAGAATGTCATAGGATTCTCCAAAATATTTGAAATTGATATTCCAAATCTAAGTGCTCGATTTGCTGAAGGTAGAAGTCGTAAGAAAAGGGATCATGTTATAGTGGAGCATCATTATCATTTTGATATATTTAATGCTACAATTGATGTTCAATTGCAAGAGCTTGACAATAGGTTTGGTGAATGACCAATAGAACTCTTGACACTTTGCTCTACTTTGGATCCAAAGGATGCTTACAAATCCTTTAATGTGGATGATATATCTCGTCTTGTTGAGAAATATTATCCTCTTGATTTTTCTGAGCATGATAGGACTGGTTTGAAAATTCAATTGAAGCTATTTGAGCATGATGTGCAAAATCATTCAAAGTTACATAATTTGTCATCTATGGCAGAATTATGTCAAAAATTAGTAGAGATAGAAAAGTCACAGGTATATCCTCTTATTGATCGATTGATTCCTTGTTTTGATTCTTCCAGTGTCTACAGCAACTGGTGAGCGAACCTTTTCAGCTATGAAAATTGTTAAAACAAGACTGCGCAACAAAATCAAGGACGAGTTTCTCTTAGATAACTAGCTATCTACATTAAAAAGGAAATTGCTGAGAACTTCACTACTGACTTAATACTTAATGACTTTAGATCTCTTAAAGAGCGTAGGTTACAGTTTTGAACAGAGATGTTTAACCTTTATGTTATTGTATGTTTTGCGACTTTGCCCATTTTATAGTTGATTAAAGATATTAAATCATTTTGTCAATTTTGTCTCATGATTGTTTAATTTTAATTAAATATATTTTTGTTTATACATATTCAGTTATGAAGTATTGCATATTACTATTTTACATTTCATACACAAAAAAAAAAAAATTTATATACGGCCCCCCAAATATAAATTCTTGGTTCCGCCACTGAGTAACTCACAAGTCTTCCAAAAGCTTTCAAAATGTAGTTAGAGTTTTTCTTATATACATAGAAGTGTTGGATTAAAACCCTAAATGTTTTCGCAGGCTTGGGCGTGATTTAAATTCTGTGGATTTAACTTTTCTGCAATTTTCGCTTGGTCGAGTCAAATTTTTGATCGGTCGAGCTTCACAGAACTTGAATTCTCCTTTCTGCAGCTTGAATGTTCTTGTATCTTGATTTGTACAATCTTGAGCAATGTCTAACACCTAATCTAGACATGTTTGCCAACATACACAAAATAAGAATCTAAACATTTTATCCTAAATATTTAGAGCCTAACAGAAGAGATGGAATAGAATGTGAATAATAATATAATAACATCCTCAATAAATGAAAAAACACATTAGGAGTATTTTGTGATTGCAAAATACCTAATAAATTAAAATAATATATTTATTTGGCTACTATAAGATTGAGTATATGTCAATAACTGTTGGACTATTGAGAAGCAATATGGTGGCTCTTTTACTCTTAGGAAAATCATGTCGGCTACCTCTTGTTGAATCAACTTAAGAGCTTTTTCATCTTTCCTCTTACGCTCCTTCAATTCTTTCTTCTTCTTCTTTTTTTTTTTTTTTTGAGCATTGGATAAGGTTGCCTCATCCTCTTGTTCTTCGTACCCATCTTCTATATACTCCCAACGCTCATTTGAAAGAAAATTGATTTTCATCTTCACAAACCAAAAAATGATACTTTTTCCCCATCGAAAACAGGAGATGAAGGTAGTTGGGCTCACATATTTTGGTTGCTTGGACTTACCATTGCCGTTGCTTCCGTTAGGGCTTATTTTCCCATCACAACACAAACGACTAGGTACATGGTCATTCTTAAAATAAAAAAAAAAAAAAAAAAAAATAATAATAATAATAATAATAATAATTAAAACATGAAAAAATCTTCATTGCTAGCTTGTTTTGCTCTCAAACTAAGCTCTGAGACCACTATGTTGGTTTTTGAATAAAAGGGAACAATGATTTTGATAAGTTTCTTGTAATATTTCGCTATCAATGACTAATTTTTTCTAAGAGAACAATAAGTATTTTCTGAACAAGGGAGAGAAAACGGGCTGTAATTTTCTTCTTTTTCTCTATTAAATTAATTCTAGGCTTCTCCAATTACTTAGATTTTTTTTTTCAAACATAAAAGACAGTCCTCACACTTATCCCTCATGCACACACCTAGTTATATGCGAGTAAATGGCCATAAAAGAAACAAGTTCAAAATATATACATCACAAACGACTACATACATGGTCATTCTTAAAATAAAAAATAATAAAAATAATAATAAAAACATGCATATATATATATAAATTTGGATCTAAGTTACATATGGTGTAACTTTAAGTAATGTTACACTACTCAATATTTTTTAATTGAATGTAAATTTTGACAAATCCACCGTTAAATTACATTATTTTATGCTTGCAAAATTTAAAGATGATCAAAGATCAATGACCATGTTATCAATTAAATGTTTAAATTCAAGTTTTTGTAGTTTAAAATAACGCATAAAAAATGTGTTTATAGATCGACCGGTAAATTACATCCGATTGGCATGAAAATTAGCATACATGTTAAAAACATATAGATCATATAATTTAACAGTGAGATTCTCAAAATATAAATTTTATAACAAGTTATTGGTTGGTGTAACTTGAATTCAACCCTATATTATATATAAATATATATATATATATATAAATAAAGTAAAACTTTTAACACCCCTCC
>JARYZH020003230.1:0-11761 GCA_030021035.2 Notholithocarpus densiflorus
CACATTAAGTAGTATCAATATCATATATGATCGTACTTACATTTGGTAGTTCCCTTATTTTTTATTCATATAAGATGATTTTATTGTCATATTGGATAGTACTAAAATCACATACAACCTTACTTTTGTCACATTCGATTTTTTTTTATTCATATTAGATGGCTCCAATATTACATTGGGCAATACTAACATCACATTTTATCATATGTTTGTCACATTTGGTGGTTTCCTTATTTTTTTAGTCACACTGGATGGTTCTATCACCATATTGGATAATACTAACATCACATATGACAGTACTTTTATCACACTTGATAGTTCCCTTATTTTTTTTTTCTCACATTGGATGATGCCAACATCATAGCCCATCTTTTTCCAAAGAAGCAACCCACCCGCTCTTTTTGTGTTTGTAGAAGATATTTTTTGTTAGACCCTACCCCCTCCCCCCCTTTTTTTTAAACAGTATCAACATCACATATGACTGTATCATTGTTACATTCAATGATTCCTTGTTTTTTTACTCACATTGGATAGGTCCAACGTCAAATTGGGTATTATGAACATCACATATGATCATACTATTGTTACATTCGGTAGTTCCTTTATTTTTTTAGCCACATTGGATGGTGTTAACATCACATTGAGTAGTACCAACATCTTGTATAATTCTACCATTGTCACATTAGGTGGTTTTCTTATTTTTTAGGCACACATTGGATGGTTTCATAGTCACATTGGGTAATGCCAAAGTCACATATGACCCATTACATTGTTAAATTCGATAGATTTCTTATGTTTTAGTCACATTAGGTAGTGCCAAAGTCACATTCGGCAGTATACCAACATCTCGTATAACCGTATTATAGTCACTTTTGATATTTACCTTTTTTTTTTAGTTACATTGGTTGGTTCCATAGTCACATTGGGCATTACCAATATCACATATGGTCATATTATTGTCACATTCAGTGGTTCCTTTATTTTTTACGCACAATAGATAGTGTCATTGTCATATTAGGTCGTATCAACACCACATATGACCATATCACTGTCACATTTGGTGGTTCATTTATTTTTTACTCACATTGGATAGTGTCAACATCACATTAGATGCTACCAACATCACATTAGGTAGTACTACATTACATATAAGCGTACCACTATCACATTTGGTAATTCTCTTATTTCTTTCACATTGGATAGTGTTGATGTTAGATAGTACTAGCATCACATATGATTGTACCATTGTCACATTTGGTGATTCCCTTTTTTTCTTTTTCATATTGGATGGTATCAACGTCACATTAATTGGTCAATACTAAAGTTACATTCGGCAGTTCCTTTTATTTTTTTAAACACTCTTGATGGTACCGACGGGACATTGGGTAGTACCATCCAATATGACTAAAACTCTACATGGCTAATAATGAAAATGAAAATAAAAATGAAATGTTTATTTTTATGCCACTTAATTAAGATGCATAACCTAAAATAATTATTTAAAAAAAAAAAAAAAACATTTATCAGAATTTTTCTCAATGGTGATCTTCTCTGCATTCTCTTTCACTTTCTCAATGAGTTTGGGTATCCCTCTTGCCCTCTTTACGATTGAAATATTTAAAATATTTTGAGATTTAAAATTTCATATTTTAATAAAAAGATATTGGATTGTACAATAAGTCATGGTATGTTTATCACACATTCACTCTCTCTACCTCTCCAAGTAACTTTTGGAATGGGTAGCTCAAATTTTCATTGTTCATCAATTTCAATAAAACTCATGACTGTGATTCATATAAGTTCCAAAATATTATCATCGTTGTCTCAGAGTTAGAGAAATGCTTTACATTTTTTTTTTCTATAATGAAATTAAAAGGGCAAATGAGTCATAATGTATTTCATCATAAAGAAACCAATACAATAATCTATGATATGTGAGAGAAAAATTCTATATCAAATTGATGTTGAGAGAGCAAAATCTAATATTGAGTTTTTTTTTTTTTTTTTTTTTTAGTAATAACTAAAAATTTAACAATGAATTGTCCTAAAATAGGATTAAACTTAAAAATAACAAAAATAACATGTAAAACTATACATGCCCAAAAATAGCTATAAAATCTTTGAGTGAGAAAATTCCGCAAAACCTTGAATATGACTAAAATTCTGTCATTAACTAATAAAATGAGTGAAATAAAATTCAAAAACTTTAAAAATGATTGAAATATCCTTGAAACCTTAAAATAACCTAAATACCCATAATACCTTATATTTCAAAATTGACTAAAATAGATTTTTAAACTTCAACAAGTAATTAACTTACTATAAAAAAAATTAAAAAAAAATGAACAAACTAATTTTACAACACCAAGAATGATGTGAAAATCCCTAAAATCTTCAAAATGACTATAATACTTATGAACTTTGAAAAGTACCATAATAGCATCAGAACTACTATATTTAGGTTGGGTGGAAAACAGGGGAAAAAATAGGGGTATTTTTGGTAACTGCTTTCTCCCCTTATTTTCTATTTCCAAAAACAATGTTCTATTTTTTAGATTAAAAAATTTGTTTGGCAACCTAAAATGGATAGAAAACAAAAACTATTCTCAAAACTCAATTTGTGAAGGAAACTGAAAACAACCTTTTGCAAAAGGTTGTTTTCAGTTTCTAAATTTTTTTTTTATACAAGATAGAAAGGTTGTTTTCAGTTTCTAAATTTTTTTTTTATACAAGATAAAATTTCTACTCTAGCCTAATCTAAGTGTATATGTGTGTGAACCTAAGTGTATAAATTTTTTTAATAAATTTGTCTTATTTAATGAGTTAGGATTAGAGTTCAAATCCTGTTAACAACATATTTTAGTATTTTCTTTTTTTTTCTTCAAAAACTTTTTTTTTTTAATTCAAATAACCAAACATGTTTTTGATTTCAAAAATACAAGAAAATTGTTTTTTCTTTATATTCCCAAAAACAATTTTTTTAAAAAAATTAGAAAACAAAATCTGTTACTAAACATAACCTAGATTTTTGAGTTTTTTGGTTGGGAGAGAAAAATGGAGAGATTTTGTTAGGGACTAGGTATTTTCTCCTCAGGCCATCAAAATGTAATCTCTCCAATTTAGAGAGAAAACTCAGGTGATTGTATGTTTTCTGTCTCTCTCATTATAACATTAACCACAATTACCAACCACATATCTTAATCTTTTTCTTCTTTTTTTTGTTACAAAAAAAATCTTATCTTCTTTCTTCTTTTTTCTTTTTTCTTTTTTCAAATGCAACATTTATGCTTTTTGTCCACTATAGAGTCTCTGTCAATGGTCCTGATCTTTCACCGCCTCCCTGTCACAGTCTAGGAAGCACGGACAATTCATTTAAGGTGTCGTACATGTGTCATACTAGTGTTGTATCAGCCGTTTTATGTTATGTTATTTCAGAAATTGCTCGTGTCACTGTATCATACGTATCCGAGTCCATGTCCATGCTTCCTAGCTCGCAGTCAGCCTTGTCCACTTGATTCTGCGCATCTAGATTCACTTCCAGTACGCTTCAAAGTAGAGGATTCAATGCTGCAATCTAGTCTAAGTCAACTAGTTATCTTGAAATGAGTTGGTTTTCACTTTCAGTGAAGGAGTTGTGGATGTTGTCGATGGTGGCTTCAGTGATTGTGAATTGTGAGCTGATGATTGCGCTGACGATTTCAAGTTTAATATAAATTCTAAAATTTAGATGCACTCATCATGCAAGGTATATAGCTAGACATTTTAAAAATTCTTGAAAATAAGAGCTGAAGGTATAGTCTTGAGTCATTTTGTTGCCCATGAAACCACCAAAGACTCAGTTTGTATAAACACATTTCAGCTAGACATTTTAACAAACACTTGGTATTCCAAATTGAGTACTCGCTACACTCTCTACTTTAAACGGCCGCCCCAAATATATGTTTCGAAACAAAAATTAATATCTTCGCTTTTAAATGACATTATACGTTGTCGTTTAACTTCCTTTGGTAATCGACTTTTTTTCTTTTTTTTTAAAAGTAAAATCGACTTTTAAACCTTTTTTGTTACGTTGCTCTTTAGCTTATTGAGTCGAAACTTTCCAAGACTATAGAAACTCTTTGCAAATATGTCATTCTAATTTTCGTTAATCTTCTTAAAAAAAAATGTTAAATACATTAAGATATTTGATATTTCAAGGTCTCACTAAGTAGTGGTTTTTTTTTTTTTTTTTTCAATTTCATTTTTTTGTCCTTTTAGTTTGGAATTTACTTCAGAGATAAATTGATAAATATTTTGATGAAGAATAGAATTTACTTCTAAACCAATTCAGAAGAAAAACCCTCAAATTCACTACATAGTGATTCAAATGACCATCCACATGTATTTTAGGTTTCATAATCTAATTAATGAGTCAATTGGGTTGTTTGAATAATTTAATAATTTTTGTGATTTAATACTTGTAGATAGTTCAATGGATCACTATTTAATAAGTTAGAAAAAATTCCCATAAATCAGTATGGAGGAAAACTGTCATTTGATTAAAACCATGATCTAAAGGAGGAAAATCCAAACCCATTTCACACCATTTTAACACAACCCCTTTTTCACCAAACTCAAAAACCAAAATTACAAAAATTGACTCTACCCCTAGCGTGTATGACTGTATCTCCAATCCGTTTTAATCCATTATCTATTTCTAACTTGTATACAATTAGGTCATACTTGAATCTGTATGAGACGACTCATTTCTCAAGTATACATGAGGGAAAAATAACGCAACTTCTCAAGTCTATGAGAAAGTAGATTTGTAAATGAATAAAGTTGTTTATTAATAGCTCGAGTTTGGCTCAAGAACAAATTAGTTAATATTTGTGTATTCAGCAAACAAGTCAAAGTCAAATTCAGGTCTATGCTCAACTATTAAGCAAGCTAAACTTCAATAACATGTTTGTGAACAAGAAGGTGAGTATAAGGCATGATTTTAAGTATATACAATACCATATTTTTTTTATATATACATGTATGAAACTATATTTATATAGACTTGAAATTAGATTTTAATAAGTTCATAAGATATCAATATAAATAATATAAATATTCTATTTCGTAATAAAAATCATATATAATGTTAAGTTAGTTAACCAATACAAGGTTGATGAATCTAATTTTATATATATTTACAAATGAAAATTTGTCTTTCTAATTATCATAAATTAATAAAATATAATTTCAACTAAAATTTAGTTCCTAACTATTAGAATAGATTTAAGAAGAAGCAAACAATTTTGATAGTGATATTTACTATATATGAGAAAAGAATAGGGTTGGATTCATAATTTCATATTACATATGATGTAACTTTAAGTAATGTTACAGTCTTCAATATCTTTTTTATTGGATGCGATTTTTGACAAATCCACTATTGAATTGGATTACGAAGTAAGAACCAAAAAACCGTGGATTTGTAAGTTAGTTAAATTGGGTCAATGGGTTGAATTTTTTTTTTTTTTTTTTTTTAATTGAGAATTGGGGCGATGAGCTTCAACACCCATTTTGTTAAGCTTAATATATATAGATGGTAGTGCATTAGGAAATCTAGAGAAAGCAAAACTTAGTCACTTTCTCTTGATGACTCTATGCATGAAAATAAGAATGAAAAATACTAATTGGAATGAATGAGGGACGAACTATTTATATTTTATAAACACTCCATATTTGAAAAGGTGTAATATAGAATGGACGTATCGTTCAGGATTAAAAACTAACAGTGCATATATCAAATTGACCGTGAAATAAATGAAATAATATTTAAATACAATTAAGCCCAACCCAATCCAACCAAACTCTTTTTTTTTTTAGGAGAAAAAGAAAGGGGTGCAACATGAGGACTTCCCAAAAGATCACCCATCCTAGTATTACTCCTGCCCAAACACACTTAACTGCAGAGTTCTAATGGGATCCGATGCATTAGTGTTGGTATGATCACACCTGAATCCCACCAAACTCAATTTGGTATATGCAGTAGAATGCCTATTTGGGTAAAACCTACCCTTTCACCAAAAGTGGGGTGATCACATGACGTTAATTTCCTCACAGAGGAGAACATGTTCATATTGGACCTGCCTCACCTCATGGAGTAGAACATGTTTATACTTGGACCTGCCTCATAGGATGTGCAGTTCCCGCTTTTATTTATTTTGTTTTATATTTTAATTTGGCTTAATAAAAATAAAAAATAAAAAGAATAACCAAAACACTTGCGAAATCACATTTTTCCAGCAACAGTATCAATAAGTTTTTTTTTTTTTTTTTTTTTAATGGAAACAGTATCAATAAGTTGTAAATAAGTGTAGTATATTGTTAGCTAACTAAAACAAATTATAACAGTTCACATTAAAGACATTAATTTTTGACATGGAATACCTAATGTATTCTAGCATTATTAGCTATTATAACAATTCACAAAAAAAACTGGGGTGTCTATTACACACACTCCCCAAAAACAAGGGAAATCGTGGCCTCAACTCATGATTTCCTTCTTTTTTTTTTTCTTTTTTTTGGGTACTATGTTTGCATTATGTGATGTGGACTAGACATTTCCCTATCAAGAAAAGAGGGAGGTCTTCGTTCCCTTGTAGCTTGTTCAAAAGCATAGCTAATCTCAATCAACTTCGGCTCTGAACCCCTCAAGCCCCCAAAACTGACCCCAAACGGCATTCCATTGCTTTGATACCCGGCTGGAACAGTTATTGCTGGGTAACCACCAATTGCTAGTACTGTGCAAGCACCTGAGCCTATTGTCACCATTGCATCCAAGTTATTGTCCTTCATCAGTTTCTCAAACCCATATTTTGACAAGTTTGCCATCATCTCAATTGCCTCTATCTCTTGCTCTCCAATTCCACTTGTATTCTCCGATGCAAGGAACTCGTCCTGACCATATTCTTCCAGCTTTTCCTGCAATGACCGAAACTAAATAAGTTGTCTGCATATCAAACACAAAAAGAGCAGTGAAATTGAATTCAGCTGCATAATTTCTTCATTCTTTTGGTGGTAAAAATCAGCCGAATATTTTGTAAAAAAATCGTAAGTTATAGTGCAAAACCACATAAAAGTGTCTGCAGAACCTCACAAAAACAACTACAATTAAACCATAGTCCTAAAAATTTGCGGCCAACAATGAATTCTCAATAGACTAATTGAATCCTCAAAATATAGGGCGTTTGCAGAACCTCCCAAGCAAAGACATATACAATGGTTGCAAGACAAGGATCTTCTCGCCCATAAACATTGTGGTTCACTTGCCAATGGAGTTATTATATTTTTGAATCATCAAAACAGCTAACAAACATTGCTATCAGTGAAAGTTGTTTCACTAACTTTGATCATATAATTGCTTATAGAGTGCTAATCATGCTGTATGTCCATCTTTCAAAAATCATATACTTAACTATAACAGGGTTATTCAAGTTGAATGCGATTATGTCTGCCAATGACCTCACTGTAGAGTTGCTCAGCTCTTTTAGGTAGTCGTTTATTGAAATCTTGAACTCTGCCAGCAGAGCAATTAATTCGCCACTTTGAGAGGGATCCATAATTACATCAAGATTTGCTATGTCCAGATTGTCCACTATAGTTGCACCTCTTTGCCTTGACATAAACAAAAGAAAACAAAAAGTTACTACTGTAGAAGTGCTTGATTAAATGTTACATACTGCGCTAGTGAAGCCAATAATAGCCTAGGTTGGAGAGTTAGGCAAACATGCTGAAGGGGCTAACTTGTTTGTGCTAAAATGTGCATATGCATTACTTTCCTACTGCCCTGCAGAAATTTACCTTAACACATTTAGATGATGCTCAAAGGCTGGAATTGCAGAGGTTCCATTATATGAGTCCAAAAATGGTTCTCTTACAACACCCAATATCTTTCCTTTGAGCCCATCTTCATTCAGAAATTGTCTGTAGCCACGTGGAGGTATGAACACAGATGCTGCCTTTGTTGCTTCATAATCTCTTGGATCAAAACCCACAATCGCATCAAGCACATACACTGCATCTGTTACAGTTCTGCATATGGGCCTGTAATTGGACATAATCAAAATTCATTAGTTAAACTTCAGCCTAAAGTAGCATCCATTCTGTGTCACATACATAAGTTCACTTCTGCCTGATAAATTCCTATTTATCCTAACATCTGAAGCTCATAATAAATGATGAATCTAATCACTTAATCATTATTCTAGCACTACGTAGTATTCAAATATAGAAGGGAGGATCAAAGGAGTAGTTTCTCACTCCTTTTTTTTTATCAATTCCCTGCAAAAGAAAATTTAAAGCACAATCTAATGGTATGTGATTAGTAAAACAACTAGTAACAGACTAGCTTACCCAATGGTGTCCTGACGAGGTGAGATTGGGATGACACCGGCACGGCTGGTGAGACCAACAGTGGGTTTAATCCCTACAACCGAGTTGTGATCAGCTGGACAGATGATGGAGCCATCTGTTTCAGTCCCCAGTGACACTGATACCATGTTTGCTGCAACTGAGATTGCAGGTCCACTGCTTGAACCACATGGATCTGCGGATTCCACATAAGGATTCTACATGTTTCCCCAAAAAAATTTCATGATTGAAGACCTCTTTTATACATACATACATACATACATACATATATATATATATATATATATATATATATATATGAGCAGTTTTATCACCAAAGAACAGAAGTAGAGCAAACAAGCAGCCAAGCTGCAGTCAACAAAAACTCAATACAAGTTACCTAAGAATTATGAATATATTTGTTGTAATAAATTTGCATTATTCCTAAGTCGACATCATATCAGGTTCAACTCACTAGAGCATTGGACCCAAACCAAACTAGGCCTAATTGTAAGGTGGAGATGTTGTGAGTTAATTAATTAAATGACAAAGTTTAGCTATAAAATTGGTTGTAACATAAAATTACAATCTTAATATCTTTTTATTGGAGGTAAATTTTGACAAATTTACCATTGGATTACATCTTCTACTTATATTTTCAATGCTTGCAAAATTTTTAAAAATCAAAGATTAATAGTTATGTCATCAATAAATTGTTTAAATTGCAAGTTTTTGTAGTTTAAAATTATGCATAAAATATAAGTTTCTAAATTATATAGTAAATATATCTGATTGACACAAAATTTAACATGTGTATTAAAGAATATACAAATCAATAGTTAGATTTTTAAAATATATAGTAATATTTATTTTATAAAGTAAAGTAACAGCCTTAAGCTACGTCAATTTTGTAACTTAAGCTACTATCTGAATTTTTAATAAACTTTATTATGTTATCAAAAATAATATGTCCTATCTAACATCACTCAACTAATAAATAATTCTCTTATCAAACAAAAAAAAAATTTAGTAAGTAATTTTCAAGAATTTTTTTTTTTTTTTTAATTAACTAACCAGGGCTTGTCCACCTCTGGCACACCAACCATCAGGTATCTCCGAAGACCGAACTCCATACCACTCGGAAAGACTAGCCTTCCCTAAGATGACAGCTCCGGCTTTTCTCAACCGTTGGACCACGCCGGAATCTCTAGCCACCGTTGATCCCAGCAGCGCGTACGACCCACACGTGGTGTTCAGCTTGTCCTTAGTCCCTATACTGTCTTTCAACAGTATGGGGATCCCATGCAACTCTCCCAAAGATCGACGGCCCTGATCTTTCGCCGCCTGCTCCTGCCTCTCGCGGTCAGCCTCGTCCGCTTGATTAAGCGCGTCTGGATTCACTTCCAGTACGCTGTGGAGCAGGGGATTCAAGGCTTCGATCTGGTCTAGGTACAAGTCGACGAGTTGTCTTGAAGTGAGTTGGCTTTCGGAGAAGGCGAGGTGGATGTCATCGATGGTGGCTTCGGTGATTGTGAATTGTGAGCCGTTGATTGGGTTGACGAAGATGGTAGAGAAAACTAACAGTAACAAAAGCAAGGTTAACGGTGAAGAGGAGGGGAGAGACGTAGTTGGACTGTTGGTCTGCATTTTTAGTTAGTGTCAAGTTTCAAACCATCAGTCAGCAAAACCCGTCGGAGAACCGTGGAAGTGCTACACAACATCTATCCATAATTCATCTATACATACTTTTTAATGTATAGTCTGCCCTTCACTGCCTCGTATTGATTTATTGTTTAATAGTTAACACTTTAATTTCTTTTAGTTTTGTGAGCTCAATGTCTCACCATTTTTAATTTTTTTCCTCTTTTAATTTTAATTTTATCACAACTCTGGTTATAAACTAAAAAATAATTATTAATTTATTATTATTATTATTATTATTATTATTATTAGGTAAAAATGTAAAACTGACCTTCTAACTTTCACATTTTTCATTTTAGTTTTCTAACTTTTAGTTTTGTTATTTCAGTTCTCTAACTTTCAATTTTTGTCAATATAGGACTCCGTTATAACTCAGTTAGTAGCTGCCGTTAGAACTCCTAAAATAACGCCGTTTTGCATTTTTTTTAATTCGGAATTAAAAGAAAATAAGAAAAATATAAAATTTTTTTTTAAAAAAAATTAAGGTTAGACTTTAGGACTAAATCTTGTAACTCGCAGGTGAAACCTTCGGAGACTCGGTTCTTGAGCTGAGTCAAGAGCTTGATAAACTCATCCTCGTTGTTGAATTTTGGTTGCTCGCGTAGTACACATGTCAAGGTCCCGATGCTCTCGCGGTCGATCCAGGCTTGGATTTCGGACTCAATGAAAGCTGCAACTCGGGAGATGAAGTGAGTCGAGACTCGACGAGTTAAGAACGATTGGATGCTGTGGTGGCGGCATGAATTCTTGAGGGTCTCGATGAGGGCTTTGAGGTTGGAAAGGTGTTGAGAGAGGGTAGAGAGATTTGGGTCTTTGGAGAGAAGTGTGTCGGACTCGGTTTCAAGCTCTAGGAGAGCGTTAATGGTGGAAGACGAGTTGAGCTCGTCCGAGTTGGGACTCGGGTGGGCTTGTAACTCATGCGAGGCTTGTTTTAGAGCTTCTAACACTTTGAAAACTCGTGGGTTGGTTTAATTTCTTGGGTTTTGCTTATTTTGGATGTTGGGTGTTTTCAGATCTTTGTTTTAATTTCAGGGGAAGGGGACGACGTCCTTATTTATTTATTTATTTTTACAGATTTTTCTTATTTTTTTTAAATTATGAATTTAAAAACAATGCAAAATGGCGTCGTTTCAGGAGTTTTAACAGAAGCCACTAACTGAGTTGTAATAGAGTCCTGCATTGACAAAAATTGAAAGTTAGAGGACTGAAATGACAAAACTGAAAGTTAGAAAATTGAAATGAAAAAAGGTAAAAGTTAGAGGGTCAGTTTTGCATTTTTGCCATATTATTATTATTATTATTGAGTGATATTTGGGATTTGGGCTTAATGAGTTTTACATATTAGTTTAAATATGAACTTATAATTATAAAAATTTTAGAAATTTATATGGGTTTTGATGAACAACCTACAATATAAAAAAAAAAAAAAAGCTATAACCCAAAACAGAGTATCGAAATAGACTGATTCTAGACTGGTATTGAAATATTCTGTTCTAATTAACAAACCGAAACAGGTTCCAAAACGATATTTAAAACATTACTTTTTAAATTCTTTTAAATATTATTTATAGGAATGTGTGTACATATATTTTGTAAACTTAAAATATCCATAAGAGCACTCACAATAAAGTTGTTAAAATGATTAAATAATCATTTTAGCAACCAAAACACCAAA
>JARYZH020003231.1:0-11759 GCA_030021035.2 Notholithocarpus densiflorus
AAAAAAAATTGTAAAGTTAGTGATTGTTCAAGCATTTGATTGGTTAAGTAGACACGTAATGTATAATTTTATGTATAAATGAGTGTGATTGTGTGCGTTAATAATTAATACGGAGTCAATGAGTTGAGATTAGTCATTTAGTCTAAAATATTTTTATAAAAACAAAGTCAAATAGATAATAACAACTGTATAAAGAAGAAAAAAAATGTTAGACAAACTTAACAAAATAAAATGGTCATAGGCTCATAGCTATCCACATTGGCAATAGATACTCGTAATGAACTATCATGTAACATTCAAAATATGAAAACTTGTAGAATAAAATTATAAAACTTCACATATTATTATTATTATTATTATTTGTCGATAATTCGATATATTCAAGATCTCTTTTTATTAAAATTTTTTAATAAACCCTTTAAACAAAATTTCTAGAGCCGCCATTGACAATTTGACACTAAGAACAAGGGATTTATATTAGTTTATTTTCTCGTGTACCACATGCATCAAATAAGTAATTATTATCAATGTTCAATTATTTGACACTATATGCAATTTTAAACTCTCTCATGTGATCAAATTGATTTCCTCATGTGATGCTACCATTGGAGCAACTCGAATTTGTATTTTATATATACACCAGATCGAGTTATTAATTTGGTAGGCTAAGCTCAGTATTTTATCCCAACCTTACTAGAATTCGAAAATTTTAGTAGGTATTTTAGAAGTACAGTTGCATGATATTCCATTTTTCATTTTATTCTTTCATATTTACGATGAACTTTATTAATCATGCATTTAATTACTTCCAGACAGTTTCTAATAAGTACTCATAGAATTGGAAACCCAGACCCTCATAAACATTTTTGCTTGAGTGAGAAGCCAGAGTCTAAAGCCGGCCCACCTCACATAGGGTGTGTCACATTTATTTCTACGGTGGGTTTCTCTTTAATCAATGGTCTTTTCTTTGAGAGGGAATTGGGGCAGAGGGGATGGGCATAATAATTATAATAATAATAATAATAGAGGTTATGGGAGAGGGTATTGGGGCAGAGGGAATGGGCATAATAATTATAATAATAATGGTCTTTTCTTTGTTTTGTTTTTTTAATTCAGTTGAGATTTCATTTTTGTGTTGGACCCGCCACGTGAATAATGCATTCTTCCTACCCTACCTGCACTATTACTATTATGCATCCATATCATGAAGGCATCGCACTCAGCAGAATATCTGTTTGTGTAGTATCGTTGTTCCAATTTTATTGGTTGCCCTCACAGTGACAGAGTGACCTATCTAATTCATATTACAGTGTTTATTGCACCCAATCAAATTCTCACTATATATGTTACACACAGATAGGGCCGTTTGGTAGGATATTTCTAATAACGTTGTTGTTTTGTAAAAATACATATAGGTGAAAAAGTGTATGAAAATACGTATAATGTAGTTGAAAACTGTTGTTTAAATAACAGTACCTAACACCCCCTTAATTGCACACATTCATACACAATTTATATAATAAAGTGGAATCGTGTTTCACACTCCGTCCACGTCAGTGTGTAATACTAACACTCAGCCACATTATATATGCTTGCTTTCACTCTCACATCCCATTTGTGACTTCTCTACACAAAACTAAATATCTAAAACCCAGTGGTGTTTCTTTGAAAGGAAAAACCAAATATTCCATGGATTTGAATTCCTCTCTTTCTTCTAACACCATTCCTGTTGTCTCAACTTTGACTAAGCCCACTGAGGATGCCAAATCTTCTCCTACTTCTTCTTCTGAGGTGCACAAGCCCATTAGCTATTGGCCAGGAGTGTACCATTCACCAGTGACAGATGCATTGTGGGACGAGAGGGTGAGCATCAATGAGAGGCTATTTGACATACCAGACGATGCCCCTCCTCCTACTGAATTGCTCACAAGAACTCCCTCAGAGAGTCGCACCACCATTGTCTATGCTTTCTCCTCCGACTCCACCTTGAGAGAGCAGTATAAGGATCCATGGAATGAGTTCAGAATTGGAAAGTTGCTCGAAGACCTTGATGCCTTGGCTGGCACCATCACTTTCAAGGTCTCTCTCTCTCTCAACATTTTACCACTTGTTTGTTTACTGGAATTTAACACTTTGGGTAGTATTGCTTCAAATTTACTTCTCTCAAATGAGATGTTGTTGGGTTCAAGTGATAATCCAGTAGTGATAAAATCTTTGTGGTGACTTAAAAAACAAAGTTGCTATATTGTGTGGCGGATCACATTCATTTGTATGTTAAAAGCTGGAAACATGTCAAGGTAAGTGATTCCCTTAATATTTTACCACATGTACTGGAATTTTACACTTCATTAGGAAATTCTTGAAATTTACTTCTCTCAAAGGGGTTAACTTGTGTGCATAGTTGATCATTTGCATGTTAAAAGATAGAAATTTGTAATGAACTTTTAGGTCCGTTTGGGAATAGTTTATTTAACTGAAACTGAAAATTTTTTTACTGAAAGGGCGGTATAAAAAACTAAATAATACGAACTATGAATAGTATCTTAGTGACTTATTTGTTTGTTTGTTTGTTTGGTGTGGAATTAATTAGCATTGTTCGGATGATGATATTACAACAAGGCCTCTCATGCTAGTCACAGCTTCTGTGGACAGGATCGTGCTGAAGAAGCCAATAAGTGTTGACAAAGATCTCAAAATAATTGGTTCTATCATATGGGTTGGCCGCTCCTCAATTGAGATTCAAATGGAAGTCATAACTCAAGGTAATGTAATATGGAAAATGAATAGAATACAGTTTGAGTCTTTGAGATCTACAGCTATAATTTTTAAATACACCTTTTTATGTTTTTTTTTTTTATAAACACGCCTTTTTATGTTTAAATATTACTTAAATAAAATTTAGTTAATATTCTATATTAATTTTTTTTTAAATTTAAAATCCATCATTCTTACTTTTAAAATTACTAATTTCCTTAATGAAGATTGAGTTGCAGATATATTAATCCATAATTTTCTTTAGGAAAATGGTAAAACAGTTACAAAATTTATTTTCTTTTTGTATTTGAATTATTTTTTATAATTGATGACACATTAATTTGTAAGATTTATATAATATAATTTATAATATCTCTCACATCAATATATTTTTTGGGCTTTTCTTAAAAGTGGAGGAAAAAAATGTACAAATTACATATTTGGGAAAGAAAAAAAAAAAAACACTTTCTCCCTTTTATTTATGGGTTAGTTCACAATTATCATCCTAAACTATAAAATCAAAAATTAATGTTTTGAAAATGACTAAATACCCCTACTTTGTTATAGAATCTTTTGATTCATGGAATATTTCACAATCAAATTATTAAAGTACTTTTGAGATGGCAAATGCAAATGACCCAAGGTTGAGACAAAATTAACTCAAAAAAATGTTTATTAATAGAAGAAAAAATTACTTAATTTATTAAAATAAATATTTGATTAACATAATATATATATAAGTAAAATAATAATTGAAAATAATCAATAAATAAATTATCATTAATATATGAAAATATAAGATAAAGCTAAATATAAGATATTCCAAAAAATCATTTGATTACTTAAAAAGAAAAAAAAAATAACTTAGAAGTATTAGCTAATCATATTCACGAAAGTTTTAGAATGTGGGCCTTGATTTTATTTCAAATATGTTATATGACATTGTTATTTTGAATTAACTAAAAAAATATTAATGTTTGTTTTTCCTATCTTAGATTTATTTCTAACTATCAAAGGATTTTTTTTAATTATAAATAACCTTAAAAATTCTATAACAATGTAATAAAAAAATTGAAAAAAAAAAAAAATATATATATATATATATATATGTAAAATTGAGCACATTAATTAGGAGATAATAGTATAATATATCATAAGATTTTTTTTTTTTTTTTTTCCTTCTTCACTATACTAGAGAAGTCAAATTTTTTTTTTTTTTAAATTAAGCTTGAAATTGTTGAGATTTTAAATTTGAAATATTAATATAATTCAACACGTTCATTACAATTCAGTCCTTAACTATTAGGTCATTTGCACTTTTCCCCCTAACTATTGTGTTATTTGCATTTCTCTCTCAAGCATATTTAGTAATTTCCCTATGAAATATTCTATGAATCAAAAAAGATTCCGTTATGTGTTACTAGAGTTGGGGGGTATTTACTCATTTTCAATAGTTAAATGGGAGCATTGCTCAATTTTAGAATTTAGGGAGAGAAATGAAGATAAAGGGTGGAAAATGTTTTTTTTTACTCTACATATTTTTAGGAAAAATTCACACTTTTCACCCTAAATTATACTCAAAATAACATTTTATAACCTAAACTAATGAAAAGCACAATCGACTCTCTAAATCAAAACTTTGTTATACTTAACCCTTTTCTATTCATTTTGCTATTAAATTAAAAGAAAATTATAGACACGTGAATCACATGTGACAGTTGAAGAGCTATACCCTAATACCTAAAAGTAAAAGACCAATTACCCATCCATCTCTCTCAGTCCTCCATCTATTTGTTTACCAAAAATATTGAAGAAGAGAAAGAAGATTTTTTAGAAAATCTCCAGAAAATACGAATAAACAATTTGCTTTCACTTATAATCTTTATATGTAGAGCCATACTTGAATTCAACCACAAACACAACATGGCTACTTACACCATGAAATCATAGCAATCACACACACAGAAACTTAATTACACAAGTCCATTTCATACTTTCAAACATCCTTTCAGATTTTCAAATTTTCATACATATAGAATATACGTTTCACAAAAAAAAAAAAAAAAAAAATACTCTAAATGCAAAAGCAAACTCATAAATACATTCCACTATTTACCACATACATATTGATATAATACATGGCCTAGACACTGATATTGCAAAAACCAGAAGAAAGCACACATGATACTCTTTTAGAATGAACAGAAACTTAACTGATAGTTTCTGATCATGAACCACGAATCCACATGAGATCCCTTGACTTATGAATAAGTTATTAATAATAATCGGTATTGCCTTTAGAGGCTACAATACGTATAAATAATAAAATGAAAAAACCTATAGTAACTAAATGACTAGAAAAATCTTCAAAACTCTAATTTGACTAAACAACATTAAAAACACATAAAAATAAAGAAATAATAATTCTAAACTTAAAATAACAAAAATTACATAAAAATACTAAAATTAATATATTATAAAATTAAATAGTAGATTCTGTCCTACATCAAACAACTTGCATGAAGGATGGAACAAAAAATTTAGTTTAGGAATGCCAAGACACGAGACATGAACCCAAAAAAAAAATTATAATTTAATTTAAAAAAGAAAAATATACTAAAATTGAAATGTTGTAAAAATGTTATAAACATATCATTTCTCTATATATATTATCCATTCGCTTTCAAAAAAAAAAAAAACATTATCCATTCAATGTTAAATAGAGAAATGATTGAGGCAATCTCAATTCTCAATAGTCGCCACTGTTGGTGGTGGTGACAAGTGATGGTGACTGGTGGTGAGGAGTTTGAGAGCTTTGGTAGGGAGAGCTGATGTTTAACTTAAGACCGAAAAGAGGGGCATTTCGGTCATTTTTGGTAAGCCTAGTGGGCTCTAAGGTAGTGGGTGTCGTGTGAATATCATTTTAGGTAAGCCTAGTGGGCTCTAGTGCATGGGCTCTATGCGCATACTGATCATGCTAATGCTATATATGTTCAGAAACTGTGGACAAATTAAATCTGAATTTCTCATCACCTCTTTTGCAATTAATTAAACAAATCCTTCCCTTTCCCTACCAAAACTGTGACTATTCTTTGAACTCTAACCCTTGTTTCTAAAGCTCTAAATCATAAATTGTCAATTTCTCCTAACTCTAGGCCCATCACAAGCACACGTACACTGTGTCACGGCCTATCCTACATCACTTACTCTTCAATGTCCTTCAGGAGTCAAGACCTTGATTAGTCTTTAATTTGATGTCGAGATGAAGATATCCTTCAGTGACACAACATCTTCACTTAGGTCTTCACTACATATTTGTTCAGATATGATGAGTGCTGCTAATACTTTAGCCCAGTTTGCTTAATTCACTTACATGATTTGAAATTTTGAATCATCAATATTGCTGGAATCACCTAAAACTTATTCCATTAAAACATAGCTAGTCATAGGATCTATCATAAGACTTTAATCCATTTATCTTTAATATGTCAGCAATAAGTACACTAAAGCAGTAAAGCACATTTTTTCTAAACTGACCTATTTCGATATTACGAGGTATAACTAGGTCTTTGGTCTTGATTGTATTCATCTTTTTTAATTTTCTTTCAAATAAAATGCCCATTTTATTTAATTTGTTTTGTTCTATTAGGTTTGCTCCCTTCTTTCTATAAGCATTGACATAGTTTGGCATTCTGAGTCTAAAACTATGAAATTCATAGGTTGATTACTTTTGTATACTTCTCCTTAGCGAGCAACATGACCTATGCAAACAATATAATCCAAGAATGAAGGATGAAAATGGAGTAAATAATTCCAATCTACAGAATAAGGATGGTACTCACAACTGATGTCCATCCTATTTATACAAAAGAAGAGTGATCTTACCAAGGGCTTAGTGGCAAAAAAACACTAATGCAGTTGACCCCAATTATTTGGGATCAAGGCTGGCCTAAGTTGAGTTGTTATAAAATCTCTTTTTAATTTCCTCAATCATTTACAAGAAATTATGTTTTCCTTGTATGTTTTAATAATCTTGGAATTCAACTCCTCCTCATATGCATACTAACTTAACTCCTAAGAAACCATGCATAAATCATGAATTCTTCTTCAAACAAATGCGAACGTTAATCTGCCCAGATAATTGTAGTTCTATTTGCACAAAGTTGACCATCATCTGATCAACTACATGTCTGTTAGGTGAGGGCCCTAATGATTCAGAATCGGTAGCTCTGACTGCCAACTTCATCTTTGTGGCCCGTGACTACAAGACTAACAAAGCTGCTCAAGTGAACCGGCTCACACCAGAAACTGAACAGGAAAAGATCCTTTATGATGGAGCTGAAGCAAGAGATAAGGTGAGAAAAATGAAGAGGGGAGAAGATAAAAAGCAAAGTGATAAATCGGGAGTGAATAGATTAGAAGCTTTGTTGTCTGAAGGCAGGATTTTCTGTGACATGCCAGCCTTGGCCGACAGAGACAGCATTCTTCTAAGGGATTCTCGACTTGAAAATGCTTTGATATGCCATCCACAACAGAGAAACCTCCATGGACGAATCTTTGGAGGGTTTCTGATGCACAGAGCATTTGAATTGGCTTTTTCAACGGCTTATGCCTTTGCTGGAATAGTTCCTTCCTTTCTGGAAGTTGATCATGTTGATTTCTATAAACCTGTGAGTACCATCATCCTTTCTTTTGAGACAGCATTTCTTCCCCTTTCTGATTTCATTTGTGTGGTTAGTTTACGATGCTTATCCTAATAGTCAGGACGTATACAAGAGAAGCCCCACAAAAAATTAAGATACTAACTCCTGAAATGGAGAGTGTAAAGAAAACCTATGAAAGCTGAACATGTAATATATATCAAGAAGCCATTTAATTAAAAAGTGAGAATAAGAACACAATCTTCATATGAGAGGGAGTTTTGCTTGGGTGCAACTAATGCTCTCAAATCAAACACATCATGGCACACAAGGGAGTAGCATTCCAAATACACTTCTTTCTTATCTACGACAACACCCTTTCCAGCAAGTGTACAACTCAGCCACTGTCCTTAGAATCAACCATAATTAGATAAAGATGGAATGGTGGAAAGGAGTACATATGGCCAACCCCATTTAGATGATGAGGAGCCTAGTCCAAATTAATTGGTATTAAGGCTTGAGTTAAGTGTTTCTTGTATTTGCAAATAAATGACGCCACTTTTGATTTTAAGAACCAAAATTTGTTATATATCAATCATATTGGGGGATTTAGTTTGTACTCAAGAGCCCTGTAAGATTGGTTGTACCTTGCCCAAAATGTATTAGCACTACCATGTTTTGGCTACCATTTTGGCATTCAGCCTACATGTGACATGAATAACTTTGTACATATCTAGAGACAATTTATTATATATGTTTGTCGAACAGGTGGATGTTGGAGATTTCCTGCGTTTCAAATCATGTGTTCTGTACACAGAACTTGACAATCCTGATGAGCCTCTAATCTATGTTGAAGTTGTTGCTCACGTTACGAGGCCTGAGATGAGGTCTAGTGTGGTAAGTCCTAGCAAACTCCGGTTTCAAACAAAAAATTTTGATTTGTACTTATATAGGATGATGTTATGACTCTTATATTACCTTAGAAAGAGTAATTGTAGAAGGCTTATAATATCCTTTTTTGCACTATCCACATGAATTTGAGCTTCAGTTCATAATGGCTGTTTAAAAATTTCCCTTTATTGATTGCATATCTTTTGTCTGTTCCTGTATAATTTGAAACAGGTATCAAATACTTTCTATTTTACTTTCACTGTTCGTCCTGAGGCAAAAGCCACAAAGAATGAATTTAGGCTCAGGAACGTTGTTCCAGCAACAGAGGAAGAAGCTCGCCGTGTTCTAGAGCGCATGGATGCTGAGGCCCTGCAGAGATCACAGAGCATTTAAATGTACAGCAAACCATTCAAGGCAACTAGTAGTAACTATGCCAATTCTGGTTGAATGTTTGTAAGACTCTAATTATTTTAAAGAAAGATCAGAAACAAAGGTAAGATGGAGGGCTTTTTATTGTAAACCAGTGTCAAGTACTCTGTGTAATAGGTGGAATATATCTTCCACTACGCTTGTATGTGCTTTGAGCAGGGTCTGTTGGTAAGTGTTTCTGTTTTGAATTGTTGTAATGGCAAGGTGCCCTGCTGTGTTCGGAGTTTGGGGGAGTGTACTTGTTTGCAATAGGGCAGTATGCCATGTTTTGAAGTCTTTCTTCTAGTGTTGATGTTGTTGCAGTGTGTCCTGTTCTGTTTGAAGGTTGTTCTTCAAGTGTGTTTTTATTAATAAAACTAGTCACAAATCCCGAGCGTTGCACATGATAATAATTTTAGAATGGTCTCATTAAATTTATTTTTACAGTTTGGACTAATTTAATAAATAAAAATATATTTCATAATCATATTTTCATTTGTTACAGACTTACCGTGACAATCACAAATGTAATATATAATTTTTGTCATACCAAAATGAAAAAAATACAATTTATCTCAAGAATTCCAAAGGTTGAAAAAATATTAATTTTTTAATAAAAATTATTTATAACATTTTATGTATCATTAAAAAGTAACTAAAATTTGGAAATTTTTTTTTAATTTTTTTTTTTTAAAAAAATCAAACCCAATTTTTTCTATCGTACAATTAAAAACACACTAAGAAACGTATCAAAAAGTTTTATAAAATTCAACAAAATTACAATTCAAATAAAAGAGAAAGTGAAAAATAAAACTCAAATCCAAGTCAAAGTCACTCTCCCGAATATGTAAAATATTTCAAATGTGATGTGACCAAGCCAAATATTCAATGCATAATCAAATTCAAAAAAATTATTCTATTATACATAATGATTGTGATCAAGCCACATATTGTGTTAATACTGTCATAATCTAATCTAACATCTAATCCTACATACAAAAAATGGATAGATAAATAAATAATTTTAAACTCGAAATTGAATTTGTTTTCTTAAAAATCTCAAAAAATACACTAATGAGATAAGGAAGATAAGCAATACAAAATATTCGTAAATGCTTAAAAACAATTACTCGCGCATCTAAAAATATCATATAATAAAGATATAACAATTTGGTGCTAATTTGTTAAACAATATATTTACAAATAGTGAAAGAAAATTGCACAAAGACCATCTTCTTCAACTACACTAACTGTTCTTCATCATATTGTCCAAACTATTTTGTTGTTTTCCAAATAAACTAAAACCTGACAATAACACAAAATATGGACATACTATAATATAATTTTCCCCCAAATCTGGTCAACAACATTAATGGTCCGTTTGGATTGAAGGAGGGGGAGGGAGAGCAGAGTAGAGTAAAGTAAATTTAGCACAAAATTAACTTATTTTTAGCCAACTCTACTCTACTCTCCTCCACTCCCCCTCCTTCTTCACTGCATCCAAACAGGCCATAAAAGTATTTAGTGCTACAAATAAAATGATAAAAAGAAAATACTTGCATCAAGAAACACAAATGAGTTAGTCGACAATAAGATAATGGGTGTACAAACTTCATAAAAAATCCAACAAAAAATGAAAAACAAATGAGAGAGAGAGAGATAACCTTTTGTGTGGGAAAATAAAATATGCATAAATTGGGAAAGAGTGACAAATTTATAGTAAGAGGATGATAATAAGAAGAGACAAAATAAAGGAAGATAAATAGTCAAAATTATATGTAAAGTTAAAACCGCCTTAGAGGAATATGTATAGACAATACTTAGTTATAACATTAAAATTAAAGTAGATAAATATGTAACATTAAAACCGCCTAAGATGAATTTGTAAAGCCAATGTATTTATATATTTAATAATGTCAAGAAAATTAAAAGTAAAAAATAAATATGAAAAATATAATAATGTGGCAATGACATAGAGGATGAGGTGGCTTAACAGAAGCGTAACAACAATAAATGTTACGCTTCAGCTTTTAGATATATATAGATATAAATTACTTAATTATCAACAAAAAAAACTTTTAGGTATTTATATAATTTTTTTTCCCTTTTAATATAGCAAAATGAGAGGTATGTAAGTTTATTACTCCAATGATATTCTATGAGGTCATTAGACCCGTCCCATTCCAGCAGCAATGACGGCTCAAGGAATTTTTTTTAGGGTAGTCATTAAGAAACTTAAATTATACAAAATCTAATAAAAAGAGAACATACATTGACAAAAACACACACACACACAAATAAATAAATCTTACAAATTCCTTCTACAATTTTTTTTTTTTTAAATCATTACATGATAGTCTCATTATCAATGTTGAAAATTACATCTCTTCAAAAGTTTAGTTAAATAAAATTTTTCTTGGACTCTTTATTTTTATTTGCAAAGACTTAATATATTGTTAAAGGGACCAAAGTTTAAGAACAAAATTTGGCTACAAACATAGCTATTGATTTTTTATCTTCTTGAAACTTTGCAAGTATAGAGGATTTAAGAAGAAAATGTAATTAAATGGTAAATTTGTTAAAATTCACATTCAATAAAAGAAAATATTGAATAGAGTTGTAGCATTTGTCTACAACCAAGCTTGTTGCCAAATTTTGTCCAAAATTTAATTATATTGGGTCTAAAAAAAATTTAAGGTGGTCACAAAGTTTTTTTAATGATAAAAAAATCATAAATTTTTAAAATTTATACATAACAATTGTTTTTTTTTCCAGGTCAGGGTGGTCCTGTGACCACCCTGGACTCTATGTGAAGCCTCCCTTGCATTCCAGCAGGCAAAATTCATTCTCAAAATAATAGAAAGATGCAAACTTACCTCCAAGGTGGTGGAAAAGGAAACAAGAAGAATAAGAAGAAAGGGATTAGATCAGGAGAGGCTATATCAGGAGACACTACCTTCATTTGTGCTTGAGTACTTCCATATTTTCTAGGGGTTACATGGAACATTCAGTTGAATTACCTTCCCCATATATCCTAAGGAACTACTATATCAACAATGTCACAAT